>JAABLK010000150.1:0-51181 GCA_012295415.1 Phytophthora chlamydospora | reverse complement strand
TCCAACTCATACTACCTCGGACTCTCCACAGGCACCTTGTCGATGGCTTCGATCGTGAACCTCACGCTGAGCTTCTTTGCCTTCAACTACTCGTTCATCAACTTAGTTCGAGCGAGATCGGGCGAACAAGTGCTGGATCGTCACTTCCGTATCCCGTGGGAGATTCTACAGTTAACCAGTACGATCTGCGCGTTCGGAGTCCTCACTTCTCTTCGATCGACGTCCCTGGCGTTTATCGGCGAGATGAACGGTGAACTCCTACGACGGACATCCGTTCGAGGAGCGAAGTACTGCGGCCTGAAGGACTCGTGCTACGTGTTCACGGTGAATCTCGTCTTCGTAGTTGCTTCGGTAAGCTTCGCCATGGGCTTCGTGGCAAACTTGGGGGCTCTGATCGAGAAGCGCATTACTCGGAAGATGCAACTGGCCTTGAGGCGCGGCGCTACGATCGATATAACCCCTCGACCTTCGAGGTTAACCGGCAGTAGCAAGGTCGGGCCAAGTGTTGGGGACGTGCCAAGGCTGAGACTCACGACGTTCGAAGAGAATTGTTTAGGCGGCCAGTTCATTCGGTTCTTCTACGACTGCGAGGATTTCGCCTACATCACGTTCCGAGGCAAGAAGTGCACAACCATCGAGGCGCTGCTGCTGTGCGGCTACCTCTTCTACGGAGACCACGTGTACCAAGCCAACTCGGTCGTGTTGCTGCTGTTTGCAAGAGTCCTCCCGAGGAAAGTCATTCGCACGTTCAACATCCTGTTGATTCGGTGGCGAATTGACCCGCACGAAGGCACGCTGACCCACGCGCTATCGTGCTCGTGGTACGGAGCGAGCGAGGAGAGATTCCGGATTTCTGAGGCGACACCAGTCGCGTGAGATGGCCCGGAACCAGATACAAACTGGTTCGGATCGAACTGACTGCAAGACGAGAGTCTTCGCTGTCCTCGAGAATCTTTGCGGCTGCGATCGCTGGATTGTTCGTAATGCGCCCCGTTGTTTGTGCCTGGGGAGATCAGTGCATCATCTAAGCTGGTAGCAGGCAGCCCTCGTGTCCAGCACGAGGGTAAAGTTGTAGCAAGTTCCCCGTTGATTGCTCGGAGTGGATGAACCATTGACAACTTAACTTGTTGTAAAAATCGAGAGCATATCATATATGCGATCAACCCAGGATATTGGACGCAACCAAGGAGCTGCATGGGAAGGAACACCACTTGAGGTGCAGCGCTTCCAAAACGAGGCAAAGTTTCATGCTTCTCAGCTCTTGAAATGTCCACGGAAACGCTGCCAAGAGCAAGCACGCGAGTCGCACGGCCGAAGAGGTCCTTCCTGTTGTCGAAGGCACGAGCGCCGCTGTCGTGGCTGCTCTGAAAGCAAATGTCTCGAATCTCAGACCGCGTGCTTCTTCTGCGCTGCCACTGCAACCGCAGCTTTTTAATCACGACCGGATCGTGCAACTCTCTTTTAATCACTGCCCATGTGCTTTGCATGGACTTGCCCCTGTCGACACTTCAGAAGTTAGGAGTTCAGCCCCGTGTCTGCCTTGCGCCCGCTACGTTTGCTCACATGAAGATGTATAATCTGATAGTTCTCGTACATCTCGGCTAACACTCCCTCATGTCGTGCTCGATTAGCTCGCAGCTTATTGTCTGCGTTGGCCCCACGTGTGCTGTTGTCGCGGGATCGTGGGCCAAGCTTCTTCTGTTCGAAGCGGTTCCTCGACCTTCGACGAAGATTTGCACGGGTCAACTGGCAGCGGCTCGAAAATCCAGCGGTAATGCGTGTGTGGCAAAGTCTCTCTCCGAGCACTGGAACCTCCAAGGGAGTCCAAGCTGTCCCAAGTCTGCTCTGCCAGCTGAACGAGAGATGGTGAAGTCGTCGCCTTATGGTGTTGACAGCCTCGGCTGTAGCAAACGACCGTAAGCTCAGCAGCTTGAAGGTTCCCTGCCATGTCCGCAGGGTTTCGGCAGCTTGAAAAATGTCGCGTCAAACAGCGAAAGTCGATCCTGCGGGGTGATCTCCTGCCGCGCAGTCTTCCCAATTGTCCGCCATTCTCCAATCCACCACCTCGAGCTCGCAAGGCGATCGGATCCAGTCCCAGAACAACTCGATCTCAGTTCAGATTCCTATGCAGCTCGCGAAATATGCCGCAGCCTTGGCGTTATGGTGGACAGCTACGACTACGAACGTTGCAGCCAGGAACGGCACGACGTACCCGACCAAGTCCGGCATCAAGACGTGGGTCGACCCTGACACACCCAAGGACCGATACGTGTACACCAGCTCGCGTGGAAGACGATGGGACCTCGTCATGAGTGACGAGTTCAACGTCGCCAACCGCAGTTTCCGACCTGGTGACGATCACATCTGGACCAGTCTTGAGAAGCCCGATGGTGTGAACGGAGCTCTGGAGCTCTACTCGCACAATATGACGAGTACCATGTGCGACGACGACGGCACCTGCTACTTCTTCATCAAAACCGTGGACGAGGTGAACGTTATCCACGTCTACAACATGTACACGCACCCTCCGAGCTTTACGGATGTCAATTTCTTCTACCGTGGCGCGATGGTGCAGTCCTGGAACAAGTTCTGCTACCAAGGAGGCATGTTGGAAGTGCGCGCTCAGCTTCCAGGCGCGACTGAGCCAGAGACGGGGAACCCAGACATCGCACTCGGCAAGACCGGCAAAGTAGCAAACACCAAGTTCTACCCGACGTGGCCCGGTATCTGGATGCTCGGCAACCTCGGCCGCGCTATCTTCTCGGCTTCCACTAACCGGATGTGGCCCTATTCGTACAACGAGTGCGACGCCGACGTCTTTGATCCCAGCTTCCAGCGTATTAGTGCCTGTGACAACAACCCCGGATACGGTTTGAACCCGAACCAAGGCCGTGGCGCGCCTGAAATCGACGTACTGGAAGGCGGCGGCCTTGCCATCTCCTCCTCGGTGCAGATCGCGCCTGGAATGCCTGATGACTACCGTCTCTTTCCCGTTGATACGTCGACGGGTGACTTCAGCTACTGCTTGTACAGCTACGACTGCTTGACGCCCGGCGCAAACTTCATCGACGTGCCTACGTCGTACTATGAGAAGGAGCGTGGCCATGCGTCGTGGTACCAAGGTCTTCGCTACGGCTCGAACAACTACTGCAAGAAGAACGCGGCGGAGATGCAGGACTACGAGACGGTCGCTGCATCCGTCAAGGCTGGCATCACGGAGAACACGTGCGAGGTGGACACGTGCCCTGCTTCGGGTGACGTGAATGCTGACCTCAGTGTGATCGATGGCAAGGGCAAAGACCACTGGGGGATCAACTCGAACGGTACCTGTTACCCGCTCATGAACTCGTACATGGGCTCCTATCTGTGCGACCCTGACAACACCTTCTCCAAGTGCGCGAGTCCTCGTAACGAGAGCACCACGCCGTCTGGAGCTATGAGTACCTTTAACTATCAGATGGATGCCATCTCCTCCAACTGGCCGATCCACTTCGGTGCGTACACGGGTTTCTACGACTACCAGGTGGAGTGGGTCACCGGTAAGAACGGGTATGTGCGCTGGATGCTGCACGGTGAGCCGCTGTTCGAGATCACGTCCGAGTCGATTGAGACCGTGCCGCAGAATGCCAACAAGACGAACCCGAAGAAGATCATGATCGAGGAACCTCTGTACGTGATCTTCAACGTTGCTCTGTCGAGTTCCTGGGGTACAACCCCTCCCAACCCGGGCAAGGAATGCCGCGGTGATGGCAAGGACAACGTGACCAATGCGATCTGCGATGCCTTCCCGATGTACATGAAGATCGACCACATCCGTCTGTATCAGGACTTGGCGGGTGATCTTGAAGCCGACAACTACATGCACGTTGGATGTGACCCGGCCAGCCACCCGACCAAAGAGTGGATCGAAGGTCACATGGACGAGTACGAAGACGACGACAACATGTGGGAAGAAGTGTCGGGTAAAGCGTTCTGCGAGACCAGCGACGACTGCACCATCGGTGGGAACCTCGGCCGGACGGCGTTGAAGACGGGCAAGTGCGTCGACCAGCGTTGTGAGTGCACGTACCATTCGTGGGGTGGCCCTCGCTGCACCACGGCGATCTCCGGATCGAGTGATTCAGAACAAGGACTGATGAGCAGGACGTACGGCCCGCCCATGGCCGCCTCGATCGCCTTGGCAGTCGTCGCGTTTATCCTGTCGTCGATTTCTGTCTACATGGCGACTGTGAAGTCGGCAAAGCAGGAAAAGGTCGTGTTGGCCTCCATCGAGGCGGAGCGGAAGCTCGCGGCACTGAATGAGGCTCCTCCGCCAAGCGAGAGCAACAACCGCGGCTCCCACCTCGCTGCGATAGCGAAAGACAACTACCACCAGAACTTCGTGTAGAATTGAATCCTAACCATAATTTACAGCAACAAATTACCACCTACGGCTCAGTGTTCTTCTGCAGCCCCGAAACTTGGTCGCACAGTAGTCAACAACCCAGACTCACTAGCGCTGCGGCAACGTCCAAGTACCATCGGAACTTCGGGTAGATAATATCTACTGAACAAATATTATTCGTTCAGTAAGCAAATCATCGATTCTTTTCAGCGTTTATACAAAGTTCTGACTGTAGTTGTCTCTCGGCCGACGTTGCCCTTGGTCGTTGGTGTACGAGTGCTTGGACTGCCGCAACGGTGCATCATCAGCGTCGTAGATGGCCATCTTCTTCATCTCCGTCACGGACTTGGCCTTGACCGCAAAAATCGACATATAAACAGAGATGAACGACAGGAACACGACGATGCCGGCCATGCCGATCGAGAGCCCCATCGGAGGTCCGTACGAGCTCTTGGAGAGAGAACCGGAGCTTGTCGAGCTAGAAATCGCAGTCGTGCAGCGCGGCCCACCCCAGGACGACGAGTACGTGCACTCACAGCGCTTCTTGACGCATTTCCCCGTCTTCAACGCTGTCCGGCCAAGGTTTCCACCGATAGTACAGTCATCGTCTACCGTGCAGAAGGCCTTGCCAGACACTTCCTTCCACTGGTTGTCGTCGTCTTCGTACTCGTCGATGTGGCCTTCGATCCACTTCTTGGTCGGGTGGCTGGCCGGGTCGCACCCAACCTGCATGTAGTTGTCAGCGTCGAGATCGTCGCCCAGGTCCTGGTACAGCCGCATGTAGTCGATCTTGAGGTACATGGGGAACGAGTCGCAGATGGCGTTGGCCACGGGGTCGTTACCATCGCCACGGCATTCACTGCCGGCATTCGGGGGCGTCGCACCCCACGAACTCGACAGCGCGACGTTGATGATGAGGGACATGGGCTCCTCCAGCATGGTCTTCTCTGGGTTGGTCTTGTTCGAGTTCTGTGGCACGTTGGAGAACGCTTCGGTGGTGACTTCGAACAACGGGCTGCCCTGCAGCATCCACCGCACGTAGCCGTTCTTGCCCGTGACCCACTCGAGCTGGTACTCGACGAAATCCGTGTAGGCGCCGAGATGCACAGGCCAGTTGGACGAGATGGCGTCCATTTGGTAGTTGAACGAGCTCATGGCGTTCGACTTGGGCGTCGTCGTTTCATTACGTGGACTGGCGCATTTCGAGTTGGTGTTGTCCGGGTCACACAAGTACGAGCCCATATACGAATTCACAAGCGGGTAGCACGTGCCGTTGGTGTTGATGCCCCAGTGGTTCTCTCCGACTCCGTCGATCAGTCCGACGTCTGCGTTCACATCGCCCGAGGCGGGACACGTATCAACCGAGCACGAGTTCTCGGTGATGCCGGTCTTCAGTGCTGCGGCCACCGTGGCGTAGTTCTGCTTGGCGTCGGCGTCCTGCTTGCAGTAGTTGTTCGAGGCGTAGCGAAGCCCTTGGTACCAGGACTTGTGGCCGCGCTCCTTCTTGTAATACGCCGTTGGCACGTCGATGTAGTTCGCACCGGGCGTCGTGCACGTGTAGCCGTAGACGCAGTACTGGTAGTCTCCAGTCGACGTGTCGACGGGGAAGAGACGGTAGTCGTCCGGCATCCCCGGAGCAATCTGCAGAGAAGACGACACGGCAAGACCACCGCCTTCTAGCACGTCAATCTCCGGCGCACCACGGCCTTGGTTCGAATTCAGTCCGTAGCCTGGATTGTCGTTGCAGGCACTGATGCGCTGGTTCTCCGGGTTGAAGACGTCAGGCTCGCACTTATCGTACGAGAATGGCCACATGCGGTTAGTCGACGCCGAGAAGATGGCTCGCCCGAGGTTCCCCATCATCCAGATACCAGGCCACGTCGGGTAGTACTTGGTCGTCGCTACCTTACCGGTATTGCCCAGCGCCAAGTCCGGGTTCCCAGAAGCCTCTGATACAGCTCCAGGAAGTTGAGCCCGCACCTCGAGCATGCCTCCTTGGTAGCAGAACTTGTTCCAGGACTGAACCATCGCCGCACGATAGAAGAAGTAGGCGTCCACGTAGCCCGGTGGGTGCGTGTACATGTTGTAGACGTGGATGACGTTCACCTCGTCCACGGCTTCGATGTAGAAGTAGCAGGTGCCGTCGTCGTCGCACATGGTACTCGTCATATTGTGCGAGTAGAGCTCCAGAGCTCCGTTGACACCATCGGGTTTTTCAAGACTGGTCCAGATGTGATCGTCTCCAGGTCGAAAGCTGCGGTTGGCGACGTTGAACTCGTCGCTCATGACGAGATCCCATTGTCGTCCACGCGAGCTGGTGTACACGTATCGGTCCTTGGGTGTGTCAGGGTCGACCCACGTCTTGATGCCGGACTTGGTCGGGTACGTCGTGCTTGAGGTGGTGCTGTTCTTAGCTGAGACGGACGCCGTGGAGACAGCCCAGACCACGGCAAGAGCCCAGGTTGCACACCGCTGGAGGAGCATATTGGCTTACTCCACCGTTCGTGGTCCTCGCGTCAAATTGCCAAGTGACGAGTGACGAACAACTGGTGAGGGACCGTAACTTTGATGCGGATCCGAGGAAGTACTCGGCCATCCACTCCTGGTGTTCATGCCAGGCAAGAACACTGGTTGGTGAGTAAACGGGCGGCAGGGTACGGTTCGAGTTGATCTGCAACGACAAGCCGACGCTGGACCGACATGGCCGCAATACTCCGCGTTGTCCGGCGCCTTGGGAGGTGATCCCATCTCGAGCTTTAGTGGAACAGCCGAGTTGCGGGCACCGGCACAGCCACAGACGCTTGGAGCACACACAAGGCTTTCCCGACTTGCGCTGTAATCCGAGCCCAGATTGGTGATCATGAGCAAGGCTTTGATGCTCGTGATCAACTTCGGCGATCTGCTCGATGCCCGATCCATTCTAAACGGTGCGCACGAACAGCCCCACTGTGCAGAATGGCACTCGTACACGTAGTGAGCAGCACAAACACTCAATTGTCTTGTGAACGTCAGGTATTTCGGTATTTCTCGTGCTGGATGAAGGTTATCAAGCTTCCCTCTTCGGCACGAGGTGCAGCTCCTTGCAACTTCAAAGTGGGCCGCGCTGCGTTTGACGCACTGCAACAGGACAACACAAATCGCGATAGGGATCTGCGACTGTGCGCCATCAGAGGCGGCGTAATACGCTGGCCATCATCTCGACCTTGTGACTCCGATGCCGCCGAATTCTCCTGACAACTTCATACTTCGGTTTTATACATGTATATCGGCATCTTGCTAGGCCCGGGCTGCTGGAACCAGGATCTCTGTGCGCCTTGTTAGTGTCCATGGATGGGCGGCCGCATTGAGCTACATTCATGAAATCAACCGAAGAGGAAGGATTCGACTTAGCGCGTGTTGTCGTGAGACTCTGGACCTCGAGCTCCATTCGCGCCGTCAGGTAGCGCCGAACGAAGCGCATAGATGGACGCTGGGGTGTCGAAAGTTACGTCGAAGTAAAGCTTTAGCCAAGTTGAGTCAACACCATCGTCGAGAGCTACATGGTATTCAAAGTAAAAAAAAATAGTGCGATTCGAGTTATCATCTCTGGCTCGCAAGAATGAGTCTAGGTGCTTTGATAGTCCGACACTGAGAGATAGCACACATACTACACGACAACTTCCGTTTATAATTACAGTTCTCGGAAGTCAGACGAAGTTCTGGCTGTAGTTGTCTCTCGGTTGATAGTGAGCATCATTGTCGCGCCCGTACGAACCTCGGCCGTCGTATTTGACAGGCTCTACCGGTACGTGTGCATTCCCACCGTTGTTGCGGTACTGGACCGTATCTGCGGGCTTGCCCTGCTTCTCCATCAAAGCCAGCATTTTGTTGTCCTTCCTCACAGACCACATGACGGAGATGAAGCTGAGGAACACGGCGACTCCTGCAATGCCGACCGAAAGTCCCATGGGAGGACCATACGAGCTCGTTGTGAGGGAGTTGGGCTTCGCGCTGGTGGCACTAGCAGCAGAGATGGCCGTTGTGCAGCGCGGACCTCCCCACGAGGACGAGTACGTGCACTCGCATCGCCCCTTGACACACTTGCCGGTCTTCAACAGCGTCTTGCCCAAGTTGCCACCGATGGTACAGTCGTTGTTCGTAGAACAGAACGCCTTGCCGGCGACTTCCTTGTGCTGGTTGTCGTCGTCCTGGTACTCGTCAATATGGGCCTCGATCCACTTCTTGGTCGGATGGCTCTTAGGGTCGCAACCAACTTGCATGTAGTTGTCCTCTTCAAGATTGTCGGCCAGGTCCTGGTACAGACGGATGTAGTCGATCTTGAGGTACAGCGGGAACGCGTCGCAGATCTTGTTCACCTCGTCGTCCGAGCCATCCCCACGGCATTCCTTGCCAGGGTTGGGCGGTGTGGCACCCCACGAGCTTGATAGAGCTACGTTAAAGATGAGGTACATCGGTTCCTCCAGCATGGTCTTCTCTGGGTTGGTCTTGTTCGAGTTCTGAGGCACGTTCCAAATCGACTCGGACGGCACCTCAAACAGCGGACTGCCCTGCAGCATCCACCGTACGTAGCCGTTCTTGCCGGTGACCCACTCGAGCTGGTACTCGACGAAGCCCGTGTAGGCGCCGAGATGCACAGGCCAGTTGGACGAGATGGCGTCCATTTGGTAGTTGAACGAGCTCATGGCGTTCGACTTGGGCGTCGTCGTTTCATTTCGCGGACTCGCACACTTGTGGAACGTGTTGTCTGGGTCGCACAAGTAGGCGCCGGTGTAGACGTTGAACAGCGGGTAGCACGTGCCGTTCGAGTTGATTCCCCAGTGCTCGTCGCCCTTGCCGTCGATGAGGCTCAAGTCGCCGTTCACGTCATTGGAGGCGGGACAGATCTCCGTTGAGCACGAGTTTTCGGTGATTCCAGCCTTCACTGACGCCGCGATCGTGCTGTAGTCCTGCTTCGCTTTGGAGTCCTGTTGGCAATAATTATTGGCCGAGTAGCGCAGTCCCTGATACCAAGTCTTGTGGCCACGCTCCTTCTTGTAGAGCGCCGTTGGCACGTCAACGTAGTTTGCACCGGGGGTCATGCAAGTGCCAGCGTAGATGCACGACGAAGCATCTCCACTGGAATAGTTGACTCCAATAATGCGATAGTCGTCGGGCATTCCAGGCCCAATCTGCAATGACGACGAGACCAGCGTAGCGCCACCTTCCAGCACGTCGATCTCCGGCGCACCGCGGCCTTGGTTCGAATTCAGTCCGTAGCCAGGGTTGTCGTTGCACGCACTGATGCGCTGGTAGCTCGGGTCGAACAGGTCGGGCTCGCACTTATCGTACGAGAACGGCCACATGCGGTTCGTCGACGCCGAGAAAATGGCTCGGCCGAGGTTCCCCATCATCCAGATACCAGGCCACGTCGGGTAGTACTTGGTCGCGGTCACCTTGGAGTTCTTACCCAGAGCGATATCTGGATTACCGGAAGCTGTGGTGACAACACCGGGAAGCTGTACACGAGCTTCGAGCATGCCTCCTTGGTAGCAGAACTTGTTCCAGGACTGAACCATCGCCGCACGATAGAAGAAGTAGGCGTCCACGTAGCCCGGTGGGTGCGTGTACATGTTGTAGACGTGGATGACGTTCACCTCGTCCACGGCTTCGATGTAGAAGTAGCAGGTGCCGTCGTCGTCGCACATGGTACTCGTCATATTGTGCGAGTAGAGCTCCAGAGCTCCGTTCACACCATCGGGCTTCTCAAGACTGGTCCAGATGTGATCGTCTCCAGGTCGGAAGCTGCGGTTGGCGACGTTGAACTCGTCACTCATGACGAGATCCCATTGTCTTCCACGCGAGCTGGTGTACACGTATCGGTCCTTAGGTGTGTCAGGGTCGACCCACGTCTTGATGCCGGACTTGGTCGGGTACGTCGTGCTTGAGGCCGTACGGGTTTCAGCGGTGGCGAGCGCTAACGAGGCGGCCAACACTAGCGCCACAGCCAATGTAGTGCAATGTTGAGACCGCATTGATGGGCGTTCAGCGAACCGAGCTTGAAACTGCAGTTTGTCAAGTGAGCACCCGGGCGGATCGCCTATGGACGCTGTGTCGGCATTTCTCCCAGCAGAACTCCTCGTTCTACTGTTGCTTCCTAGAGCCACTCGTTGCCGGGGCCTTTCCCTTTTGAAGGCCCGGCACAACGACAAGCCGACCGATGTTTATCGCACCTCATGGCGGACTGAGCCATACCAACGCAACATACGGAGAGACATGGCGTTCGTTGAGGCTGGGCAAATTCGTGGGGAGGATGGCAGTTGTGGACCATCGCAGAAGGTTTTGCGCTTGCAGAGCTCGGATTCGCTCCTGTGGGTACCTTTTGGACTGGCACAGCTCTGCGCTTGCAAATTCAAAGGCATGCACGAACTTCTTCGATTCACTGTCTGGCAGGAGTCGTCCACGCTAATGTTTAAGGTATTGTGTTCCCAGTTGATCAAGCAGCAAAGTGTGGCAAACGGCCAAGAGGGGGAGGCAAAAGTGAGCAGTACCTTCGGTTAGTGACTGGGGTAGCAACTACTTACGTATCTGCTTGACGATATCGTGGTCGATAACGGTAGCGTTATCAGCTCGAGACCAGAGAACGGGCTATTGGACCAGGCGCGGACATGCACAGCCCTCATTCTTGTGCTGTTTCTCACTTTGCCGCTCGAAGCTTTAGCAGCTTAGCGAGAGAGCTCTTTGCAGCGAATATTAAAACGTGCAAGACTAGGATATCTACCACTTGCTTCATTGATGTCCTTGCAGCACAGCGAAGCAAATCGTGGATTTCACCTTCGATGGGACGACAGGATGGTTCAAGTTGAACCGTTCAATTGTCACATGTACGGCTAGCGGCCCCTGTGACCGCTGGTCCTGCCCGGCACAAATGCAATTTGAACTCGGCCTGGCTGTACGCCATTGTCGTTGGTACATTTTGTACGCATCGCGCGCTAATTTTTTTGCGGTGAGCTGACGCGGGTCGCCGCTTCTTTCTCAGAAAGCGGGACCTAGACTTCGTACCCGAGTCATGCCACTGGAATCTTTAGAAATTGGCATCCACCTGGTTCCTCTTGTGCTGCTAAGTGATGCTTGGCAGATGTCCCTTGGATAATGCTTTCCAAGTAAACTCAATAGTTAAAATTAAATTGCAAGTGCAAAGGAACTTTCGAGGCAGGAGGCTGAAGCAGTCATGGCTCAACGTCTGAATACAAACAGTAATGAGCAAGTTGGTTTTGCAAGATCCAAGTCACGAGCAAATTGACCAGTCTTACAACGTCTTTAAATACTTGTTATTTTTTATATCGTGTTGTTGAAAAAAAACAAAGCAAGTCGCAGAAAGGTAGTCTAAAATCAAAACATCACAATTGAGGCGGGTTGGTAAATGCAAGAAATTGTGTGTAGTATTGTTACTCCGGAGTACTTCAAGTATACTTCGTATTGAAGTAATCCTCGTTTGCCGATGCCACCGTGTATTTGCATATGCACTGCAAAATATAGATCTTCAATCTTAAGCCCAGCATTTGGTGAACCCGCGACTTGCGGTCTGGTCCCAGACTGAGTCGCTCAAGCATCAAGCAATTTGAGGCAATGAATTCAGTTTCATAGCATGGGTTTTGTCAGCTTCCTCTAAAGTGCATATCGCCGTTCTCACAACAGGAGTCGTCTGCTAAGCATCCTCGATGCCCCACGTAGGGATTTAGCCCCTCTCAGCTGGTAGCTTCATGCAGTAAGGTAGCGCCTTAAGCCGCCGCTTCAAGTTTGCAGTGCAAGCGTACACGTTTTTTTTTTGTCTTACTCTAACGAACCAAGCCCCGAAAATATGCAGAATGATATTTATTGAAGTATTGACAAGAAGGCCGCTTTACCATCATCATAACCAAGAGAGATAGCTCAAATGTTAGCACCCCAACTTGTACTTTACGATAAAGTATACAACTTGTGTCTGCGAGTACCCGATAAAAACAAGTCTGCAAGCGTGCAAGACGACTCGCAACGGCGTCTGTAGCCAAGTAGGAAGTTTGCTGACTCCTTTAAATTCAGTGCTGACTACCTGGCCCCTGCTCCATCAAAACGCCCGTTATTTGCCGTTCGTTGCGCTGCGGGGCCACACACTTTGCAAGTTTGTAGTCAGTGTGCCTACACCAAAAGTCGGCGCAGACACGAAAGCAGAACCTCCGCACGTACGCAATTTGAGTACAGTTGTAAGTTTCCAAGCGCCTACTGACTCTGCGAGTACACATGCTTCTTCCGGGCGTGGATCTCTCACTCTTGAACCAACCAGCTCTCTCACACTCGCTCGAGTGTTTATCAGCACTTTCGAGCCGATATGCGAGGCTTCACACTTGCTTTAGCAGTTCTAGAGCTGGCTTGGAGTTTATCTGATGCGTCTCAAAGAGAGTATCCTACGAAATCCGGTATCAAAATGTGGGTGGATCCGTCGACTCCTGCTAACGCACAGCAAAAAATCACGTCTCGAGGAGAGACTTGGCAGCTTGTGATGAGTGACGAGTTCAACACGGCCAACCGCAGCTTCCGGCCCGGAGATGACCATCTCTGGTCGTCCCTTGAGAAACCCGACGGCGTGAACGGGGCCCTCGAAGTGTACTCGCACAACATGACGTCTACGAAATGCGACGACGATGGAACCTGCTACTTCTACATCGAAGCCATCGACGAGGTGACCAACATCACCGTGTTTAACGCGTATTTGAATCCTCCAGACTACCAGAACGTATCGTTCTTCTATCGAGCAGGAATGGTGCAGTCCTGGAACAAGTTTTGCTACCAAGGCGGTCTCATGGAAGTCCGCGCTCAGCTACCGGGGGCGATCTCGAAGAATTCAGGAAATCCCGACCTTGCGCTTGGAAAATCTGGACGAGTTTCGAGCAGCATGTACTACCCGACGTGGCCCGGTATCTGGATGATGGGGAACCTCGGACGAGCGATCTTCTCGGGCTCCACAAGTCGAATGTGGCCGTTCTCCTACAACAAGTGCGAGCCCGACGTCTTTGAGCCAAGCAACCAGCGAATCAGTGCGTGTGACGACGACCCAGGCTACGGTCTCAACAAGAATCAAGGCAGAGGCGCGCCTGAAATTGATATCCTGGAAGGCGGCGGCGTCGCCATCTCCTCGTCACTGCAGATTGCTCCGGGGATGCCCATGGATTTCCGGCTTTTTCCAGCTGAAGAGGAGTATGACGAGGGAGACATCTACTGCGTCTACAGCTACAATTGCAAGACGCCCGGGGCCAACCTCATCGATGTTCCAACAGCGTACTACGAGAAGGAACGCGGCCACAAGTCGTGGTACCAGGGGCTTCGGTATGCAGCGAACAACTTCTGCGAGCCTTCAGCTGACGAGAAACAGGATATCGACACCATCACAGCGTCTTTAAAGACAGGAATCACGGATAACACGTGCACGGCCTCCACGTGCCCAGCTTCCTTCGATATCAACAGCGAATTGGAGCTGATTGACGGCGTTGGGCCGGACTATTGGGGTATCAACAGTAATGGTACATGCTTCCCGATCATGAACTCGTACATGGGCTCGTACCTGTGCGACCCGGACAACACGGACAAACTGTGCCTCGAGCCACGCAACTCGACCACACCCAAGACGAACTCGATGGAGCCATTCAACTACCAAATGGACGCCATCTCTGCGAATTGGCCGGTTCATCTCGGCGCTTACACCGACTATTTCGTGTACCAGGTTGAGTGGGTCACAGGAGAGAACGGCTACGTACGATGGATGGGAGACGGCCAGCCGCTGTTTGAAGTCACGGCCAGTGCGTTCTCCGTCGTACCGCAGAACGACAAGAAGAACAACCCCGCCAAGCTCATGCTGGAAGAGCCCATGTCGATTATCTTGAACGTGGCGCTGTCGCGGTCATGGGGCGCCGTCCCACCAAACGCGGGCTTCGCTTGTCGTGGCGATGGATTGGACGAGACTGTCAACAAGATCTGCGACGACTTCCCCATGTTCATGAAGATCGACTACATTCGACTGTACCAGGACCCGAAGGGGAATCGCGCGGATGATGATTACATGCAGCTCGGCTGTGACCCCAAAAGCCACCCGACCAAGGAATGGATCGATGGCCACTTGGATGAATACGAAGATGGCGACAATCCGTGGACTGAAGTCATTGGTAAGGCGTTCTGCAAGACTGACAGTGACTGCACTATCGGCAGGAACGTCACCCGAAAGCTGGTGACTGGAAAATGCGTGGCATCGCGCTGTGCATGTTCCTATCCTGACTCATGGGGCGGGCCGCGATGCACTCTCGCTCTGGCCGAAGTGGCCAGCTCCAGTACTTCTGTAACCCAACGCGTATACGGTCCTCCGATGGCGATTCCAATGGCAGTGGCCGCTGTAACATTCCTGTCCACCTTCATCGCCGCGTGGATGTCGGTCCGAACGTTGACAAAGCAGGCCGACGAAGCCATCAAAGCGGCCGAGCGGAAAAAACTGGATCAACAACGGCCATCCATCCCCGTTCACGTGAGCTTCTCCATCGACGAGTACGAAACCCCGCAGCCCAAGGACAACTACAGCCAGAACTTCCTCTAGTCGACCACTGAGACGCCCATCTCCACCCCATCCCCGTTTGACTGACGTTGGTCTTTCCGTTCTTGATGACCCCAGACAAATATCCTCATCAAAAGTCCACCTTCTTCCCACGGAGAAGACCATGATGAACCGCTTCGTGGCCGGCCCGGCCTTCTACAACTACGACATGTACGGCGGGCTTCGACCTGGCGGCGGCGTCCAGTTCTTCTCTCGCCAGTTCGTGGGGCTCGTGGCCGCCACCTTCACGTCCTCGTTCGTCTACATCGGTGCGCGTTATGGGCTTCTACCCCTGGTGAGCGCCAAGTTGCAGCTCACAGATCCTCAAACGGAGGCCATGGATCGTCTCGTGGAGGTGCCGGCCGCAATGGCCTTCTTCGCGGGGCTTTACGCCGACGCCGTGCCGCTCTGGGGTTCGCGTCGCAAGTCCTACATGGTGCTGGGCATGGCCTTCAGTCTGCTGTGTCTGGCCATCATCGGCCTGGGCTGCCTCTTCGCCCAGGAACTGCAGGACGCCATGGCCGGAAGCTTCAGCTACATCATGATGCTGCTCATGGGCGGCGTGAGCTTCGGTTCCATGGTCAACTTCTGCTCGGTGCACACGGCCGTCGTGACGCTGTCACAGCGTGAGAGTTTGGAGAGGAGAGGCGTGTTCCAGGCCGACTACTTGGTGGCCCGCGCGGCCGGACAGATCTCGGCCAGGCTGCTGGTCTACTTGATCCAGAACGTCATCGCAGCCTTCGAGATCCCGCTCGTGCTGCTGGCGCTCATGCCGCTTTCCGTGGTCACCATCATGGCTGTGCTGGAAGGACTGGACGAGCCGCCGGCCTACCGCAAGGAGAGTCTGCGCTGCAAGTGCGAGAGCTACTGGAAGCTCACCAAGCAGAAGGCCGTGTGGCAGATCCTCGTGGTCGTCGCGAGCTTCGCCTTCTTCCTCAACTTCGGCTTCCCACTGGTAACCGAGGCGCTCAGGCAATGGACGCAAACAACGGACAGCGCGTCGGCGCTGCTCAGCAACAGCCTCAACGACCTCGTCATGATCCTCACGGTGGTCGTGTGGAGGTGGAAGTTCCGCAACGTACTGTGGAAGAAGTTGTTCGCCGTGGCTCCGACGATGACGATCGGGACGCAAGTTCTCATGGCCGTCTTGGTGATTCCTGCGCTGTACCGAAGTCCGGTGGTGTACATCCTGCTCACGGGCTTGGCCGGCGTGTCCACGGGCGTCATGGCGCTGCTGCTGCTGGTTCCGGTCACTGAGATCATCGAGGAAGGCTCGGAGGGCGGCGTCGTGGGCCTCGCGCTGTCGTTCAACACCATCTTCAAGGTGTTCGTGAGCACGCTGCTTACGACCATCCAGCGCGCGTCGTACTTCCCGTCCAGCGACGACGAGGACACCATGCACCGCCGCTGGTCCATCGCCGTGCTGGAGCTCGTCACGTGCTGCGTCAACGGCCTGGCCTTCGCTGTGATTCCTATCCTGCCGATGCAGAAGCTGGACGCGCAGCTCGTGCGCATGTACGGAGGCTTCACCGACCACGCCAGCGCGCTCACAGCCTCGGCTTTCCTCACCTCGCTCGCCTACTGCGTGGCGTACAACGTCTACATCTTCAGCGTGGCCATCAACTAATTCCAGCCCACCAATTCATCCGCTGAGGCCACACAGCTCTTCCTCTCCTGGCCAAGCTGCAGCAGAGACCACAAGTTAGCCTTGCACTTCCAGCGAAGACAGCCAAATGGCCCTCCAACCGGCTCACCCTCCAAGCAGACATCTTGCTTTCACTATGCACGTCACCTAACATCCCCACATGTCCCACGGTAGTCAACAACCAGTACAGTAATGTGAGTGAAATGCAACACACTACAGTGCATAACCTGTGACATATTTTAGTGTCAAAAATTGTTTAATACATTATTTGACAGAAGTGACTTGTCAGTTCAGATAGCCGCTCAGTATTACTGTAACCCAGATGTTCATTATTGATGCACATTACGGTACAAGTGTATTCATCGAGCTGAAGCTCATTCCGCAATCTGAGACCATGAGTCGAATTGATGTTCCTGTCGCCGCCGCGCACGTCGCCCCCACGCCCCATGCGGGCGCCATGGAGCCCGAGGCCGAGCCGCAGAACCTGGCCGTACACCCCAGTACCTCATTCGAGTCTCCTGCGACGTGGCGCGGCTGCGTCTTGGGCTGCAGCTACCTGTTGCTACTCGTCCTCTGCGCCTTCCTGAACGCCGCCTTTGTGCTGTGGCCACTGAAGCTGCTACGCTGGACTTTCGGCCTGTCGATTGGCCAGTGCCGTCCGGTCTTTCGTTTCACGGAAGATCACTATTTCGCTATGTTGAGTGGGCTTCTGGAACTCCTGGGAGGCGTCAAGCTCGTCATCACGTCCGATGAAGCTTCGCTGCAGTTCGAGCCGCACCAGCAAGTGCTGTTGCTGTGCAACCACCGCAGTGAAGTGGACTGGATCTTCTTCTGGAACCTGGCGATACGTCTGGGCGTGCACGACCGTATTCGTATCATGATGAAGAGCATTATCCGCTACGCCCCCGGTGTGGGCTGGACCATGCTGCTGCTCGAGTACCCGTACATCAACCGCAGCTGGGCCACGGACCAGAAGAGGCTGGCCGACGACATTCAATCCTACAGAGACGTGAAGATGGGCTCGTGGCTCGCCATGTTCCCCGAGGGCACAGCGCTGTATGACAAGACGCTGCAGAAAAGCCACGACTTCGCCGACAAGCAAGGAGAGCCGAGATGGAACTACGTGCTGCAGCCCCGAGTCAAGGGCTTCGAGCTCTGCATGGACAAGCTGGACCCGGAATACGTCGTGGACCTCACGGTCGCCTATCCGGAGCTCATGGACGGCGTCCGGCCATCGCCGGTGCGATTGGCGCGCGGCCAGTTCCCGACGGAGGTTCACATGCATGTGAAGCGGTATCACCGCGCGACGTTGGCGAAGCACAAGGAGCACATGGGTCAATGGTGCGTCGGTATGTTCTCACTTGTGGTGAATAGTTTTCTTCTTGACGTTGTTGCTGTTTTTACTTCAGGTTGAAGGACCGATTTGCCGAGAAGGAAGAGCGTCTGGAGAAGTTTTACGAGACGGGAGCGTTTGAGGGCAAGCCGTGCGTGTCCCAGGAGCTTCCGTTGTGGAGCTCCGTCGTGCCGGGCATAGCTTTCAATCTGGCGCTGTGTAGCTTGGCGCTGTATCTGTTGATCAGCTTCCCTGTCGCCGCATGTACCTGGTTCTCGCTTACCACGGCCATGTCGGTGGTTCAGGCTCGCAACTTCGGTAACTAAGCCGTAATAGGCATGCGGACGTTTGAACGGAGCTTCAGGATCTCAGCGTGTACCAGCTTAACGACGTGTAACTTACGAAGGGCTGAGCAGTAAGCTCCAAGCAAAGTAACGAGATCACTTGATGCATTCTTTCGCTGTTACAGGGGACGTCGAGCGCCCTCAGTTTCGATCGCGTCGGGGCGCTCGCCACTTCTCGGAGTTCCGTTCGGGAGCTTTGGCGTCGCCTCCGCAGCGAAGTCCCAGCTGGATGCAGCGCTTCTGGACGTCGAACGGGGTTTTGCCAGGCAGACGCGCAGCCAGCATGTGCGCGGTGTCGCTCTGTTGACCACGCAGCAGACTCTCCTCTTCGTTGCTGAAGACCACCTCGTTCACTTGCGGACGCGAAGGCGCCTGCCGGTAAGCCTGCGTTCCCGCGAGTTTGCTCGTACGTCCGTCAACAGCAACAACAGACAGCAAGAAGAGCAGGAAAAAGAGCCGCAACATGGTCGATTCGGGATGATCGCGAGGTGGCTCTTGGATGAAAAAATAGAGGTCTCCCGTGTATCGTTTTATCTTGCCATCTTTAGCTCTTCTCGACGAGTATACGTATACTTCTCCACTTGCTGCGAGATGGCCCGACCGCCCCTGCCACTACTGGCCACGACGGTGCTGCCTCGGCCTCCTCCGGCCCATTTGCCGTTGACGCATCGAGACACTGCATCACTTCGGCCACGTACGCTGTTGCCTCACTTCTCGAGATCCAATGTCAGCTCGGTAGCCCTCACATCACCTGGACGGCTTTCACAACCGGGAGACTTTACCAAGACACCATTGGAGAAGTCAATCGATGAATTGCAAGTATCCAAAGCACGAATACGGGAGAGTTTTGCACGGATGAACCAGACTCATGAACTGTTCGAGCTCAGCCTGAAAGAGACGTCGCGCATCGTGAGTTCTCTTGAAGCGGAACAGCGTTATCTTGGCGAAGTGTACGCGGGTCTGTTGGACTTCAGTGCCAGGCAAATACAGCGCTGTTTCCGAGGCCACATTGGCCGGCGGCTGTTCCGTCAGACTGTGGTGGTGCGAGCTGTGCTGCGCGTCCAGCGCAAGTATCGCGAGTTCCATCGGTACCGTGAGGAAACACGTAAAAAGTCCCGAGTGCTGTATCGTAAAGTACTGCGAGGTCTTCGTGGCGTTCGAGAGCGTCATGAATTATCTCATGCTGAGCTTCTAACGCGCGTCGGGCACAACCTTCAAGTGGAAGCGCAGTGGCGTAAGGCGATGGGCGTCAAGGACACTGAAAGTGACCTCATCACAGCGCTGTACAGAAAGAAGTACGTCCGGCGGCGAATGGGGGCCATTTTCCGGCACCTTTACTTACTGCATTCGATCACAAAGTACTGGAAGGCGTTGTTGCCTGAGCCTGGAGCTGGAGATCTCTTAGGTTTGCTGGGGCAACAGGAAGGCGAGCCAGTAAACAACATCCTGACCGACAACTTTAGTGAGTTTGAAAATGACGAGGTGAGCTGGAGAAGAATGAGCTCACAAGGCAAGATCGTCATTGTTGCTCCCCGTGAAAGCAAACCAGTGACTACGAACAAGCGAATCACAAGAGGCTTAAACCGGGACGAGCTGCGTCGCCGCCAGAAAGCGACTTTGCAGGAGATTCAACAGAAGAAAGACGACGAGCTACGGAAGGAGGAGGAAGCGGTGAAGCGACTTGTACAAGCGAGAAGGAACAAAGGTGGCCAAAAGTCCAGTCGAAGTTTGGGGCAAAAGAAAAGTTAAAAAGATACTCTCGCTGTGAGAGTAGAGAAACACACGATGGACCAAGTGCTAGGCGACTAGCTTGTCTGTAATCACGAGCGCTAGTAGAAGGACGAAGAGCAGTGCGAGGAATGCAGCGCCTCTCCTGTTGTAGCCCCCGAAAGCTCGAAGTTGCTGCGCCTCCAGCTTGGAACGTGGAAGCCACGGTACTGCCGCTGCGGAGAACAAGTTGACGACTGCAAACACGGCGGCTGCACGCATGATTCGCACTCGAGTATCGTGTGCATCGTCGTCAATTACTCGTGAGCTTGTGACGTTGCTGATCCAGCCAACGATGGAGCTGGTTGTTGCGGTCCCAAGCCCTTGGAAAGAGAGGACTAAGCCCATCGTGACGCCCTCGCAGCCGACGTGGGCCACTTCCGTGATAGACAACACCGTGAACAGTAAGATCCACGTCTTGGGCCAGACGATTAACCCTGTCAACAGCGAGAAGAACCACTGAGTTCGAACGGTATCCGTTGTGATGATCGCGGCTTGTAAGGCACTTCCGATCACCACGACGCCAGTTCCGACGAAGGCCAAGTGTCTCCAAGCGGTGTTCAGCAGTCTCCACTTGGCGTGAAGTAGAGCGGTGATCGTTACGCAGTTTTCCAAGACCAACACGTGCACGCTGTCTTCAGAGGTTTTGAAGCCGCTCCAGGCAGCTAAGGCCTTGAACACATCGGGATCGTAGGCACTGAGCAGCACTCCGTAGACCAGAAGGAAGAGCAGCACACGATAGGTAACTTTCTCCTGGCAGATTTCCCACAAGTGAATGATACCTGTACGAAGAGCTGGCACGATTCCAACTCGCTTAGTCGACGCCACCAACGTTGCGGCAGACTCCTGTTCGTCGTCGTCGTGGAGGAAGCAGAGCACGAAAGGGAGTGCCATCACTGAAGTAGCAGCAAGGACGGCGCTGGTTGCCTGCAAACTTAACTTGGACTGGAACTCGGCAATGACAAGGTGAGCTGCAAGGGCTCCGACCTGCCAGATCACCAAGAAGAGCGTCGCCAATCCGCCTCTCTTGCTGAGAGCTTCCCGCTGTCCAAACCCCACAACTGATGCCAGCGCACCCACCCACGAGAGCTGCAACGCGAAGCTCCCTACGATGCTCCAGGTCTCTATCAAATGTCCGTAGATTGCTCTTGGTTCTTGGACGTCATGAATCTGGCACGTGTAAAGCGCAGATACATTGGCGTAGCAAAATGCACTGAAGATCCAGCCCAGCGCGATGTACGCCTTGCGTCGAGTGCCGTAGATCGGGACGCAGTCCGAGAAGAGTCCGAAAAAAACGGAGAGTATGTCGGACCAGTCCAGGAACGCTGTGTCGGTGTCGTACTTCCTGTTGAATTTGCCATTCAGCGTCGACAAGAGCAGCGGACGATACGCGGAGCGTATGAGGGCCATCGTTACACCTGAAGCGAAAGCTGTTACTGCAAGGCCGCCATGCCACCGACTGAGCAGCGTGATCGGAGCTAGGCCACTCCGTAGACTGCCTAGCGCTCGATAATTAAACATGGCATCACTGACGGCGAGTCCTCGCTCTCGTGACCTCGGAGGCGGCGAGTACTGCTGCATCTGCGGAGCTGGATCACTTGGGGTTCTGGTCTGTTGATGAATCGACGACGACACGCACGAAGAACATTCAGCGTCGATCTCGTCCAGCTCGTGACTCGAGAGCGCTGAAAGCTGCGGTAGCTGCAGGTCCTTCCTAGACCGCGAAAGCGTCAGGGACTCGTCGACCATATCGACTTCCATGTCGTAGAGCACGATAGGCCGGAAGCCCAGCAAGTTGGTGAAGCTGCCATCCTCGACGGTCGCGGAGTCACCGCCGTACCGCGGTTGCTGCTGCTGCTCCGGCATCGCTGGAGAACGCGATTAACTCGAAATGCAGCGGACCAGTGGCCTAAGCCATGCGGAGACTAGTCCGGCGTGGCAAATCGAGGGGCTGCTCGACGTTTAAGCCGGCCAGGATGCAGGTACCTCGCTGGATTGAGGTCAGCTCGTGCCAAGTTCGCGGCTTGCGATGATCCATCTGTCTGCCTCGTCGTGGTCAGGGACAGTCAGAGTTGTCAACGGGTAACTAGCGATAGCTGTCTGCAGTTCAGGACGTTGAAGTGAGTGTGACCGAATTTTAAGGAAGGCGGTGTCTTAGGTAAATGCTAGATGAAAGGTTAAGTTTAACTTGAAATGGCTCGAAACTGCTGTTTTTACTGTGCCGTAACGGCTAACGAAAGCTATTGAAAAGGCAGCTTTTGCTGGACGGATCGATCCGCTTGTGGTGGGGTCAGTGGGAAATACGACCACGTAAGCGGATCTTCTGCTCCATCCATTGCCTTCTTTCATCGGCACTGGCTGTGTGGATACCTGTACGCCATGCTCCGTTTCCTGTGGCTGAAGGACACGGCGATCAAATACTAACGACTCAGAGAATGGCTATGGTGCGACTCGAGTTAGACAAAGTTCTGGCTGTAGTTGTCTTTCGGCCTGTGGTCCGATATGCGCTTAACCTGCTCCAAACGCACATCCTCGTGCATGGTTGGAGTCATCTGCTTGTTGGTCTTGGCCTGCTTCATGAGCTCCAACGCGTCCTTGTTCTCCTTCTTGACGGACCACGTGACGAACACGAAGCTCAAGAAGAGCATAACTGCCGCGACAGCAACCGAAAGACCCATGGGCGGGCCGTACGAACTCGACGAGCTGAATGTCTTGGTGGTACTGGAGGAGCTCGAAGAAATGGCAGTCGTGCACCGCGGGCCGCCCCACGACGACGAGTACGTACACTCACATCGCCCCTTGACGCACTTGCCAGTCTTGAGTGCAGTTTTGCCCAAGTCCCCGCCGATGGTACAGTCGTCATCGATCGTGCAGAAGGCCTTACCGGCGACGTCTTTGTGATGATTGTCGTCGTCCTGGTACTCGTCAATATGGGCCTCGATCCACTTCTTGGTCGGGTGACTCGCTGGGTCGCAGCCTAGTTGCATGTAGTTGTCCTCTTTAAGATCGTCGGCCAGGTCCTGGTACAGCCGAATGTAGTCGATCTTGAGATACAATGGGAAGGCGTCGCAGATCTTGTTCACCACTTCATCCGATCCATCCCCACGGCATTCCTTGCCCGGATTGGGCGGCGTGGCACCCCACGAGCTTGACAGGGCCACGTTGAAGATAATGTACATAGGCTCTTCCAGCATGATCTTCTGCGGGTTGGTCTTGTTGGAGTTTTGAGGCACGTCCCAGATCGACTCGGACGGGACCTCAAACAACGGGCTTCCCTGCAGCATCC
This sequence comes from Phytophthora chlamydospora, assembly GCA_012295415.1. Taxonomy (NCBI): domain Eukaryota; phylum Oomycota; class Peronosporomycetes; order Peronosporales; family Peronosporaceae; genus Phytophthora; species Phytophthora chlamydospora. The sequence goes on along the minus strand of JAABLK010000150.1, from coordinate 27,831 downwards.
ATCGCACGTAGCCGTTCTTGCCGGTGACCCACTCGAGTTCGTACACGACGAAGCCCGTGTAGGCACCGAGATGAACGGGCCAGTTGGCCGAGATGGCGTCCATTTGGTAGTTGAACGAGCTCATGGCGTTCGACTTTGGAGAGCTCGCATCTCTTGGACTAGCACACTTGGGGAACATGTTATCCGGGTCACACAAGTAAGCTCCCGTGTACGAATTGAAAAGCGGGTAGCACGTGCCGTTCGAGTTGATCCCCCAGTGATCAGTGCCAACACCGTCGATAAGATCGAGATCGCCGTTGACATCAGTTGAAGCAGGGCACGTCTCCACTGAGCAGGTATTCTCCGTGATGCCCGCCTTTATCGACGCAGCGATCGTGTCGTAGTCTTGCTTGGCGTCCGCACTCGGGGAGCAGAAGTTATTGGCCGCGTAACGTAGACCTTGATACCAAGACTTATAGCCACGCTTCGCGTAGTATGCGGTCGGGACGTCGACGTAGTTGGCACCTTCGGTCTTGCACAACGCCCCGTAGATACACGAGTAGGAATCCCCCGACGAGGAGTCCACGCCAAAGATACGGAACTCGTCCGGCATTCCTGGACCAATTTGCAGAGAGGAGGAAACCAGAGCGCCGCCGCCTTCGAGCACATCAATCTCTGGGGCCCCCCGGCCTTGGTTCGGGTTGAGACCGTAGCCAGGATTGCCGTTGCACGCACTGATGCGCTGATAACTGGGCTCAAACAGGTCAGGCTCGCACTTATCGTACGAGAACGGCCACATGCGGTTCGTCGACGCCGAGAAAATGGCTCGACCGAGGTTCCCCATCATCCAGATACCCGGCCACGTTGGATAGAACTTGCCATTCTCGACCTTTGCATTGCTTCCCAGGGCTAGATCCGGGTTGCCAGACTCTGGCGTAACGACTCCTGGAAGCTGGACACGGGCCTCGATCATGCCGCCCTGGTAGCAGAACTTGTTCCAGGATTGAACCATCCCGGACCGGTAGAAGAAGTAGGCGTCCACGTAGCCTGGAGGGTGTGTATACATGTTGTATACGTGAATAACGTTCACCTCGTCGATGGATTTGATGAAGAAGTAGCAGGTGCCATCGTCGTCGCACTTGGTACTCGTCATATTGTGCGAGTAGAGCTCCAGAGCTCCGTTGACACCATCGGGTTTTTCAAGACTGGTCCAGATGTGATCGTCTCCAGGTCGAAAGCTGCGGTTGGCGACGTTGAACTCGTCGCTCATGACGAGATCCCATTGCTTTCCACGGGAGCTCATGTAAACCTGCCGGTCGTCTGGTGTTGCAGGATCGACCCACGTCTTGATACCCGATCTTGTGGGGAATGTCGTGTCCGTCGTTGAGTTTTTCGCTGAGACCGACACCGCTACACAGGCCCAAGCTATTGTCCATAGCGGCTGCATGGCAGCAAGTGAAGGAACCTTGGTAGAAGCTCCTCGAAGGGCAATGCAGCGGCGTGTGATGGCAACTCCAGAACTGCTGGATCAGGTGAGGCGATTCGCTAGAAGAGCTAAGAAAAGGCTGAGAGGATCAGTTCATGAGGCAAGACAGTAATATTGGCGACAGCGCGTGCTGCTCCCTGGCTATTATACGAAGTTGGTGGTGTAGTCTTCCTTCTTGTCGGCTTTGCCGCCGCTCGCGTCGCCACTAAACGCCACAGAAGCCGATTTCTCGAGTTTGTTGGCATCATCGGGCGTCATCACGGACGCGGTCTTGTTCAGTTCCTTCTCGCGCTCCGTTGCCTGGTCCTGTTCACGAACGCGGAACGCCGTGCGCTTGGCCTCCCAGCGTTTGTACAAGATGACGGCGACGACAACAGCCATGATAGCGATGGCCACCAGGATGGAGACGAGAATGGGCGGGCCAAACAACGAATCATCGTCGCTGGTGCTGGCCACCTGCGTGCATCGAGGACCCGTCCACGAGTCCGACGCGCACTCACAACGGCCATCAGAATTGCAAGTTCCAGTAATCACCGAAGAGGTCCCGACGGTGCAGTCATCGTCCGAGTTGCAGAAGGCCAAGCCCGAGACTTCCGTGTACGGGTTGTCCGTGTCCGTGTAGTCGTCGATGTTGTCTTCGATCCACTGCTTCGTCGGGTGAGAGGACGGATCGCAACCGATGGCCATGTCCGTGTTGCTGGAAGTGTCCTGGTACACACGGATGTAGTCGATCTTCATGTACATCGGGAACGAGTCGCAAATGGCGTTATCTGCCGAGCTGGAGCCATCGCCGCGACAACTACCAGAGCCGGCGTTCGGAGGAGAAGAACCCCAAGAGCTGGAGAGAGCGACGTTGAAGATGATGTACATGGGCTCCTCGATCATGATCTTCTTGGGGTTCATCTGCGCGGTGTCTTGCGGTGGATTGATAAGCGCATCGGCCGGGATCTCGAAGATAACCTGTCCTTCCACCTCCCAGCGCACGTATCCGTAGTCGCCCATGACCCATTCAACGCTGTAGGTGACCCAGTCCAAGTACGCCCCCATGTGGACCTCCCAGTCCGTGGAGATGGCATCCATTTGATAGGAGAACTCGGAGCTAGAGCTGGTGGAGCCACTCGAGGCCGTACACTCCGTGTCGGTGTTACCAGGACTGCACAAGTACGCGCCCATGTAGGCGTTCTGCTTGGGGAAGCACGTACCATTGACGTTGATGCCCCAGTGTATAGTGCCATTGTCGATGTACCCCATGTCACCGTTGACGTCGTACGAAGCAGGGCACAGCTCCATGGTACACGCATTATCGGTGATCCCTGCGGCCAGCGAGGCGTTGATGGTAGCGAACGTCTGGATGTCGTCGTCTTCGACGTCGCAGATGTTGTTGGCGCCATAGCGGAGTCCTTGATACCAGGACTTGTGGCCACGTATGTTCCAGTAGTATTCGGTGGGGACGTCTTGGTTGTTGGCGCCTTCGGTGGTGCAGTCGTAGCCATAGAAACAGTAGGAAGACGCCGTCGTGTTGTCCTCCATCATTCGGAAGTCGTCGGGCATACCCGGTCCGACCTGGATGGACGACGAGATTGCCGTGCCTCCTCCTTCCAGGATATCAATCTCAGGAGCTCCGCGGCCTTGGTTCGCGTTCAATCCCGATCCGGGAGTATCGTTGCATGCACTGATTCTCTGGTTCTGCGAGGGGAAGATGGTCTCGTTGCATTCGTTGTACGTGTACGGCCACATTCGACTCGTTGATGAAGTGAACAGGGCTCGTCCGAGGTTGCCCATCAGCCAGATACCGGGCCACGTCGGGTAGTAGTCAATGTTCGCAGCACGCACCGTCGAGGAGCCCGTCTCCACGTCGGGGTTGCCGGACGCGTTCGTCACGGCGCCTGGGAGCTGCACCTTGACCTCGACCATGCCTCCTTGGAAGCAGAACTTGTTCCAGGTCTGCACCATGCCTGACCGGTAGTAGAAGTACACGGTCTGATACCCTGGCGGCGAGATGTAGTTGTTCCACACGGTCTCCTCGATGGTCTCGTCCGTCGTGTTGATGTAGAAGTAGCAGCGATCGTCGTCGCACTCGGTGCCTGTCATGTTGGTCGAGTAGACTTCCAGGGCCGAGTTGACGCCATCAGCTAGCTCGAGAGCCGTCCAGAGATGGTCATCGCCGGCCTCGAAGCTGCGGCCCTCGGTGTTGAATTCGTCGCTCATAGTGAGCGTCCAGACATCACCTCGCGACGTTGTGTAGTTTTGAGCGCTCGAAGGTGTGTCAACGTCCACCCACGGCAAGACACCTGACTTGGTCGCGTAGGATGTCGGCGTTGTAGCATTTGAGGAGGAAAAGGCGAACGCTAGGGCCGTCACCGCTAGGGCCAACCTTTTCGAGAGCATTGTGGTTAGCATTGGTGAAATCGGGAATGAACGAGCTTGTCGGCGCAAAGGGAACCTGTTGGACAGCCAACGTCAACCGAGTCCCGCATCGCAATGCACTCGCCGTCTCCCTCCACGCACGCGGCGACAATCCATCCGAATGTTTGGCAGCTGGAGGAGTACCGGCACATAGCACGCTGGAAAGGCCGAGGAAGGAGAGCTAATGATGGAGTCCCGGGTGTGACACCCGGGACTTGACTGTGCTCATGGCTCTCGGAGCAAAGCAGTGGACACCACCACTGCAAATCCAAGGCAAGAGCTCCGCTCAGAAGTCTGGATTTTGGAGCTGGGGATAATCCTCGATCCAAGTGCTTACTCGGCTGCTGCCGTTGCACCAGTCGTGATCGCAATTTACCCACGCATGAGTTCATCACTGCACTGCAACCTGATGAAAAGCGATGCTGTCCGTGCATGTCCCGCACTGGACAACCGGATTTTGTCTGAGATGCTCGGAAGCACTTGCCGCTCCTACTTGACGAAGACCAAGACCTCATTCGCATTTCAGCTTTTCCAGAGTCCACACAACACAGAGATCAAGATCAAGAGCAAGGATCAGTATTGGTTCATGTAAGCATTGCTTTGTTGCTGGGGAGCACTCAGTGGTGCTCTTATGATGATCCAGGCTTGCACCACGGCTTTCTCTGAGTGGGGGCACTCATCTATACTCATACAAAATTCGAGCTGTAGGGGGTCTCCTTGCCAGCCTTGGCGGTGACAACCTCGCCGCCAGCGGACGAGAAGGACGACGCGCCCAAGTCCTTCTCCTGCTCCATCTTCATGTTGTGGTCGCGCAGGCGAGCCAAGTTCTTCTTACGTTGGGTCATCTGGAACACGATGACGCACACGGTCACCACGATGGCCGCGGCGGCGATCAGGATCGAGACGTACATCGGAGGGCCGTACAGACTGTCATCACTGTCACTGCCGCTCGAGCTCGCGGCTTCTGTGCATCGAGGTCCTGTCCACGAATCCGACGAACACTCACAACGACCGTCCGAGTTGCACGTGCCCGTCGTGACCGACGTGGAGCTGTCGATGGTGCAGTCATCGTCTGACGTACAGAAGGCCATGCCCGAGACTTCCGTGTACGGGTTGTCCGTGTCCGTGTAGTCGTCGATGTTGTCTTCGATCCACTGCTTCGTCGGGTGAGAGGACGGATCGCAACCGATGGCCATGTCCGTGTTGCTGGAAGTGTCCTGGTACACACGGATGTAGTCGATCTTCATGTACATCGGGAACGAGTCGCAAATGGCGTTATCTGCCGAGCTGGAGCCATCGCCGCGACAACTACCAGAGCCGGCGTTCGGAGGAGAAGAACCCCAAGAGCTGGAGAGAGCGACGTTGAAGATGATGTACATGGGCTCCTCGATCATGATCTTCTTGGGGTTCATCTGCGCCGTGTCCTGCGGCGGGTTCACGATCGAGTCTGCCGGGATTTCGAAGATCACTTGGTTCTCCACTTCCCATCGGATGTATCCGTAGTCGCCCATGACCCACTCCACCGTGTAGGTGACCCAGTCCAAGTACGCCCCCATGTGGACCTCCCAGTCCGTGGAGATGGCGTCCATTTGGTACGCAAACTCGGACGCAGCACTTGTGGAGCCGCTCGACGCCGTACACTCGGAGTTCGTGTTACCAGCATTACACAGGTACGCGCCCATGTAGGCGTTCTGCTTGGGGAAGCACGTGCCATTGACGTTGATGCCCCAGTGCACGGTTCCGTTATCCTTGTAGCCGAGATCGGCGTTAACGTCGTACGAGGCTGGACACAGCTCCATGGTACACGCATTATCGGTGATCCCTGTGGTCAGCGAGGCGTTGATGGTAGCGAACGTCTGGATGTCGTCGTCTTCGACGTCGCAGATGTTGTTGGCGCCATAGCGGAGTCCTTGATACCAGGACTTGTGGCCACGCAGGTTCCAGTAGTACTCGGTGGGGACGTCCTGGTTGTTGGCGCCTTCGGTGGTGCAGGTGTAGCCGTAGAAGCAGTACTCGGACGAGTTGTCCGTCAACATGCGGAAGTCGTCGGGCATACCCGGTCCGACCTGGATGGACGACGAGATAGCAGTACCTCCTCCTTCCAGGATATCAATCTCAGGAGCTCCGCGGCCTTGGTTCGCGTTCAATCCTGATCCGGGGCTGTCGTCACAAGCACTGATCCTCTGATTCTGCGAGTCGAAGATGGTCTCGTTGCACTCGTTGTACGTGAACGGCCACATCCTGCTGGTCGACGCGCTGAAGATGGCGCGGCCGAGGTTGCCCATCAGCCAGATACCGGGCCACGTCGGGTAGTAGTCGATATTGGCAGCGCGCACACTAGTGGAGCCCGTCTCCACGTCGGGGTTGCCGGACGCGTTCGTCACGGCGCCTGGGAGCTGCACCTTGACCTCGACCATGCCTCCTTGGAAGCAGAACTTGTTCCAGGTCTGCACCATGCCTGACCGGTAGTAGAAGTACACGGTCTGATACCCTGGCGGCGAGATGTAGTTGTTCCACACGGTCTCCTCGATGGTCTCGTCCGTCGTGTTGATGTAGAAGTAGCAGCGATCGTCGTCGCACTCGGTGCCTGTCATGTTGGTCGAGTAAACTTCAAGTGCAGAGTTGACGCCGTCTGCTTTCTCCATGGCCGTCCAAAGGTGATCGTCGCCGGCCTCGAAGCTGCGGCCCTCGGTGTTGAACTCGTCGCTCATGGTGAGCGTCCAGGTGTCACCGCGCGACGACGTGTACGTCTGCGCGTTGTCGGGCGTGTCTGGATCGACCCACGGCAAGATCCCCGACTTGGTCGAGTACGAGCTACTGGCAGTGGCCGAGCCGGCCAACGCGATAGCCACGCCGGCCACGCCTCGGAGCGTTAGGCGCGCCATGGTGTGCGATTGAGAACTGCTGCTTAGGAGACCGTACAAACTGGAATGACCCGTGCCGACCGTGCCGCCCCGCTCAGGTCCGGCGAGGACTGTCACACACGCGGCGCTCTCGACGTATCCACAGCTGGGCGTGAGCATTAGCGAAATACACATTAGCGAAATGCATCACCAGGCCGCGTTGGCGATGCAAATGCACACCAACAACTTCATTCAGCCAGCAATGCTGCGTGGTGGTGGCATCGCATTGAGCGGCGCAGCTCATGGTCGGCGGACTGGAAGGTGTTGTTTGCTCTCATGGGACCTGCCCATGACCTGCACCAGGTGCAAAGATTGCAAATGGTGCTGAAAAAAAAGGCTGGAAGACGACGGAAGATCTTGGCCGTCAATACGACCGGCACGCCGTTCTTAACGACGGCCTGGGATATTGCAGAGACTGCACTGAGATGAGATCGGTTCCGAGCGACGAGGAGTGCGGAGGAATGCCGCCGCCGGTTTGAAGACCAACCGGGCAGCTTTTCGCGTCAGGGCTCACTTGTCATTGCAGCTTGCAGAGCGCGGAGCGGAGGAGGTTCGCAGACACTGTAACATGCAGTTGATTTCACTTCATTTCGGACTCTAGCTGGAGCTATACAAAGTTGGTGCTGTAGTTGTCCTTGGGCGGCTTCACGACGGAGTCGCCCAGGGCCGCGGGGGACGGCGCGGCGCCTTTCTTGGCCATCATCTCCTTCTGCAGCAGCTCGTCGCCCTTGCGGGCCGACAGGATCGACAGGTAGACGGACACGAAGGTGGTCAACACGGTGACGCCCAAGAGAGCCCCTGACACGTACATTGGCGGGCCGTACGAATTGCTGGAGAAGAAGCCGTCGCTGCTGCTGTCGGTGTCTGCGCTGGACGCGACGGTGCATCGCGGACCGGTCCAAGTGGAGGCCGAGCACTTGCAACGGCCGTCGACGCAGGTCCCCGTGGTGACTGAAGTTGTCGAGTTGGTCTCGATCGTGCAGTCTTCGTTGGAGTCGCAGTACGCTTTGCCGGAGACTTCGGTCCACGGGTTGTCGTCGTCGACATACGAGTCGATGTTGTCCTCGATCCACTCCTTGGTCGGGTGCGTGGACGGATCACAACCCACGGCCATGCTGGACCCGTCGGACTTGTCCTGGTACACTCGGACGTAGTCGACCTTCAGGTACATGGGGAACGCATCACAGATCGCGTTCGTGGTAGCATCGCTGCCGTCTCCATAGCAGTCGCCGTTGCCTGCATTGGGCGGTGTCGTGCCCCACGTACTGGAGAGGGCCACGTTGAAGATAATGTACATGGGCTCCTCCAGCATGATCTTCTTGGGGTTCATCTGCGCCGTGTCCTGCGGCGGGTTCGTCAACGCGTCGGCAGGGACCTCAAAGATCGGCTCGCCTGCGAGCATCCAGCGGACGTAGCCTTCATCGCCCATGACCCACTCGAGTTGATACGTGAGCCAGTCCGTGTACGCGGCGACTTGGATCTCCCAGTTGGACGAGATAGCGTCCATCTGGTACGCGAACTCCGAGGAATCGTCGGTGGAGCCGCTCGAGGCCGTGCAGCTCGTGTCGTTGTTGCCCGCACTACACAGGAACGCGCCGGTGTAGGCGTTCTGCTTGGGGAAGCAAGTGCCATTCGTGTTGACCCCCCAGTGCACCGTGCCGTTGTCGATGTAGCCCAGGTCACCGTTGACATCGTACGAGGCCGGACACAACTCCATCGTGCAGGCGTTGTCGGTGATTCCTCCATCCAGCGACGCCGCGATCGTCTTGTACGACTGGACGAGCGTCGAGTCCTCGTCGCAGAAGTTGTTCGCACCGTACCGGAGTCCCTGGTACCAGGACTTGTGTCCGCGGAGCTCTTCGTAGTACGCGGTGGGGACATCCTGGTTGTTGGCGCCATCGGTGGTGCAGTCATACGTGTAGATGCAGCTATACGATTCGGTGTCTGCAATGAGTCGGAAGTCTTCGGGCATACCCGGTCCGACCTGGACGGACGACGAGATGGCAGTACCTCCTCCTTCCAGGATATCGATCTCGGGAGCTCCGCGGCCCTGGTTGGGGTTCATGCCCGAGCCGGGGTCATCGTCACAAGCACTGATGCGCTGATTCTGCGAGTCGAAGATGGTGTCGTTGCACTCGTTGTACGAGAATGGCCACATCCTGCTGGTCGACGCGCTGAAGATGGCTCGACCGAGATTGCCCATGAGCCAGATACCGGGCCACGTCGGGTAGTAGTCAATGTTCGAAGCCCGCACGCTTCCCGATCCGGTCTCCACGTCGGGGTTGCCGGACGCGTTGGTGACGGCTCCGGGGAGCTGCGCACGCACCTCGATCATGCCTCCTTGGAAGCAGAACTTGTTCCAAGTCTGCACCATGCCGGCCTTGTAGTAGAACGTCACGTCTTCATAGCCCGCCGGCGACAGGTAGTCGTTCCAGATCGTGAGCGTCGTCTCGCCCGTGTCGGCCTCGATGTAGAAGTAGCAGTTGTCATCGTCGTCGCACTCGGTGCCGGTCATGTTGTGCAGGTAGACTTCCAGCGCCGAGTTCACGCCATCTGCTTTGTTCATGCTCGTCCAGAGGTGATCGTCGCCGGCCTCGAAGCTGCGGCCCTCGGTGTTGAACTCGTCGCTCATGACCAAGTCCCAAGTAGCGCCGCGTGACGTCGTGTAGGTCTCTCGGGAGCTGGGCGTGGCTGGGTCCACCCATGGCAGGATGCCCGACTTGGTCGAGTACTCTGTGGTGGCCTGTACTGCGTTCAAGATGATCGTGGCCATGGCAGCCAGCAATACTCGAGTCCTCCGCGCCATGGTTTAGTGTGGTGCTGGCCCGCTGTCCGAAGCAAGTCGTGAACTGGCGCTGTCGGGGGCCGTGCTTAACTACCGCGAGTGCGCTGTCCGTCCCCTCCGTCCTCTATTGCGGCGGATCTGCTCGGAGCGCGAGGCGATCCGCCGATATCCCCGGGCAGCTCCGTTCCGATCCCATCTGTCGCCAAAAGGGACTGAGATCGTCGACTACCGAGCTCCTGCTGCTCCGGCTCAGCGCTTGTTGCCGCGTTGTACACCGAGTGACGAGTTGTTGGTGGACACCACGGCTGGCTGGCGACAGTGCTTGCTCGCGCTTCCTCGCCTCAACCTGCGCAGCCAACGGGCGCGCTTCAGGCTGGCATTCGACGACACTGTTGTTAGTTGGCACGCATAGTGCCGTGATGGTGGTGTCCGGAGCGCGGGGGATTTGCTTGGGGGTCGACCACCAAATCTGAGTGGCAAAGCTGACTGCGGGCGGACCATCATGGTCCATGTTCTCCTCGCAGACATGAGCGCGTGTTCGGCCGGAGCTTGCCCTCCGTGTGATAGTTTTAGGTGCAGGTACGGAGTACGGCGGCGGGTAGGAATCCTAGCGCAGGACAGGAAGCATTCGTGTTGTCGACCAGCGAGGTACGGCTGCAATGTCGGCCGGAGTGTGTCCTCGGAGCTGAAGTCGAAGCTGGTGACGACTCGACCCGGCCACGAAGGCGTTGCCGCGCTTGACAGAGCAGGGCTTGCGAGGTTGTTGGCAGTCTTTGCGGTCGCGACGCAAAACCAAGAATGGCATCTTCCGTCGGTCGCAGCCTATTGGCAACTGCTAACTACAGCGAATGCCGTGCCGATGGCGTGCGTTGAGAGCTGACAGCGAGCGCTGCTAGCTCATTTGCATCCACGCCAACGGCGTGTTGGGGGCTTTCGCCGAGATAGCACGAGAGCGCACGGACAGCAATGCGTGCTCTGGGATCACCCTGCTTAAGAAGGCATTCAAAGTCCAATCGCCGCGCGTGTTTGGATCTTGCTTCGCCAGTGTCCACCGCTACACGCTAGTCGAGCGCGAAGGAGCACAGCCGATAGCCCGCGGCCCACACGGAGCACCAGATGTGGCATCTTTCGCTCTCATTAGACAGCGGCTTTCAGGACTCGTGCCATCCAGCTGCCGGACATTCGGCAGGATTGTCACGGACCGCGATGGATGTTCGTCTCAGCGCTTGATGGACGCCGTTTAGGTGCCTCTCTCGGCGGTGCCGGAGCTCTTCACTCACTTTCGTTTTCGCCTCTCCGACCGCAACAACGGACATCAAAATGTTCGGACAGCAGCGCAGCGTGTGGGCTCTTGCAGCGGTGACAGCGCTTGGGTGTGCATCAACCACAACAGCGAAAGCCTACTCGACCAAGTCAGGTGTCTTGCCTTGGGTGGACGTTGACACGCCGTCGAGCGCACAAAACTACACTTCATCACGAGGCGATTCCTGGACGCTCACAATGAGCGACGAGTTCAACACCGAGGGCCGCAGCTTCGAGGCCGGCGACGATCACCTTTGGACGGCCATGGAGAAAGCAGACGGCGTCAACTCTGCACTTGAAGTTTACTCGACCAACATGACAGGCACCGAGTGCGACGACGATCGCTGCTACTTCTACATCAACACGACGGACGAGACCATCGAGGAGACCGTGTGGAACAACTACATCTCGCCGCCAGGCTACGAGACCGTGTACTTCTACTACCGGTCAGGCATGGTGCAGACTTGGAACAAGTTCTGCTTCCAAGGCGGCCGAATCGAAGTGCGCGCCCAACTTCCTGGCGCCATCTCCAATGCATCGGGTAACCCCGACGTAGAGACGGGATCGACGTCGGTGCGCGCTGCCAACATTGACTACTACCCAACGTGGCCTGGTATTTGGCTCATGGGTAACCTCGGACGTGCACTTTTCACGGGCTCCACTGCACGGATGTGGCCATTCTCATACAACGAGTGCAACGACACCATCTTCGACTCGCAGAATCAGAGGATCAGTGCTTGTGACGACAACCCCGGCTCGGGTATGAACGCCAACCAGGGCCGCGGAGCTCCTGAGATCGATATCCTGGAAGGAGGAGGTACTGCCATCTCGTCGTCCATCCAGGTCGGACCGGGCATGCCCGACGACTTCCGACTCATTACAGACACCGAGTCATCATACTGCTTTTACACGTACGACTGCACCACCGATGGCGCCAACAACCAGGATGTCCCCACCGCGTACTACGAGAATCTGCGCGGACACAAGTCGTGGTACCAGGGGCTCCGCTATGGCGCTAACAACCTGTGCGACGTGGAGAGCGCCGATGTTCAGAGTTTCGCGACGATCAACGCTTCATTGACCAAGGGCATAACAGAAAACGCGTGCACGATGGACTTGTGTCCTGCTTCTTACGACGTCAACAGCGACCTGACCTTCAAGGACAACGGCACGGTCCATTGGGGGATCAACACGAACGGCACTTGCTTCCCACTACAGAACGCTTACACGGGCGCGTACTTGTGCAGTGCTGGCAACAACGCCTCCGAATGTACGTCTTCAAGTGGTTCTACAAGCGCGGGATCGGACTTTTCCTACCAAATGGACGCCATTTCGTCCAACTGGGAGGTTCACATGGCCGCGTACTTGGACTGGGTCACGTACAGCGTTGAATGGGTCATGGGCGACTACGGATACGTGCGCTGGGAGGTGGAAGGACAGGTTATCTTCGAGATCCCGGCCGATGCGTTGACGAACCCGCCGCAAGATACCGCGCAGATGAACCCCAAGAAGACCATGATCGAAGAGCCCATGTACATCATCTTCAACGTCGCCCTCTCCAGCTCATGGGGTTCGTCGCCGCCCAACGCGGGCTCCGGAACCTGCCGTGGCGATGGCTCCGATTCCACGTCGAACGCCATTTGCGACTCGTTCCCGATGTACATGAAGATCGACTACATTCGTCTGTACCAGGACACGTCGGCGAGCACGGACATGGCCATCGGTTGTGACCCGTCTTCTCACCCGACGAAGCAGTGGATCGAGGACAATATCGACGACTATACCGACACGGACAACCCATACACGGCGGTCTCGGGCTTGGCTTTCTGCAAGACGGACGACGACTGCACTATTGACAGCTCCACGGCGGTGTCGACGGGTTCGTGCAGTTCAGATGGACGATGCACATGCTCTTCGGACTCGTGGACGGGCCCTCGATGCACAGAACCAGCGAGCTCCAGTAGCACTGACGACGAGCTGTACGGGCCCCCCATGTATGTTGCCATCCTGGTTGCCATCGCGATGGTCGCGATCACGGCGTGCATCGTATTTTACCAGTGGCGAGCGGACAGGCGGCGCGTTTTCAAGGTGCGAGATCAGGAAGCAGCGGTGGAGCACTTGAAGGAGCTCAAGCAGGCGGCGTCCACGCGGTCCATGGGCGACGTCGACGTTAGTAAGACGGAGAAGGGCACGTCCGTACTGTCACTGAGCGATGCGGGCGTCACCAAGAGCAACAGGGAAGGAGACTACAGCACTAACTTCGTATAGACTAGCTGCCCACTCCCCGATAATATCGATATAACACTCGCCTGCGGTAGCACTGCGTTCATGTTCGTGCAGGTCACCACGCCTGCAAGCTTTGAGCCCAAGACCGACATCATCATTGAAGTGGGCGTGCTCGGAAATGCTGAGGGCATAGCAACGGATAACTCACGATATCCTCGCTGCCTTGCAAAGCGTCTTTGCTTTGGCTGGTGGAACTCGTCAAGGCAGCGCGATACCGACCAGTGCGTCAAGTTGAAGTGGGCGATTTTGCACGTTTTGAAGCCGCAATGGCGCCGTTACCCACAGCGTTCTCGTCCTCGTAGCACGGCGCTGGCTGGTTGGAGGTGACTTGCAGGATCAACCAGGCAGGGGATATCTATCGTTGGTGGCACCTGGGCGCACCAATAATAATGGTACGCCCAGGTTGCTTTTTCAGACCGATCGTTTTCCTGCAAAATTGGATACCCCCCTTTTCGTGTGCACCACTTAAAACCGATCACCTTGGATAACATGTTGTGGTGTGGATAACATAACAAGTTGTTTGAATAGAAGAGAACATTTCCACAACTAATATATCACTATAATGGATATTTTGGGTTGCTGTTCGAAAATTCCGAGGGATTTTTGTACCTATGATACAAAATGAGTTTTTAATCTCATTCTTGCCGTCCGAAGCACGGCTGCCGTGGATGCTCGTTCCTCCATGGCGCTCTCTCCAGCCTTCTCTGCAACCCCCTTGATCTCCAGCCCAAGCCAGCAGGCGTTGGCAATCCCCGCTGGCCGATGAAGTGACCCGAAGTGCGCACAATCTGGTTCAGCCGCGCGTGTGACACGACCCGGCTTCCCCAGATTTCCAGTCCATCTCCCCGGCCATGCAATATGACTTGTCTTCACTATCCAACCAGCTGCTGGCTACTCCGACGTCGCCCTCACGCGCCCGCCCTCAGCTTTCGCCAGCCAGTTCAGGTTTCTCCAGCTCCAGACATCGCGGTCGCTGTTACAAGGCTGTCAAGAAGAGTACCGTACTCGCCTTTCAGATGTTGTCACGCTGGACGAGCTTGATCCTCGTCCTCTCGGCCCCCGTGGCATCCGCCAGCACCAAGACGTACGAGACCAAGTCGGGCGTGCGGCCATGGGTGGACGTGGCCACGCCCAGCAAGGCGCAGACCCACGCGACGTCACGCGGGGACAAGTGGACGCTCGTCATGAGCGACGAGTTCAATACGGAAGGCCGCACTTTCGAGGCCGGCGACGATCACCTCTGGACGGCTGTCGACAAGGCTGATGGCGTCAACGCCGCCCTGGAGATCTACTACCCCAACATGACGGGAACCCAGTGCGACGACGACGGCCACTGCTACTTCTACATCGAGTCGGACATCCAGGAGACCAACCTCACGGTCTGGAACGAGTACATTTCGCCTCCAGGGTACGAGGACGTGACGTTTTACTACAGCTCGGGCATGGTGCAAGGCTGGAACAAGTTCTGCTTCCAGGGAGGACTAGTAACAGTGCGTGCTCAGCTTCCCGGAGCAGTCACCAATGCCTCGGGGAACCCCGACATCGAGACGGGCTCCACTAGTGTGCGGGCCGCCAATATCGACTACTACCCGACGTGGCCCGGTATCTGGCTCATGGGCAACCTCGGCCGGGCCATCTTCACGGGCTCCACGGCCCGCATGTGGCCGTTCTCGTACAACGAGTGCAACGAGACCATCTTCGACTCGCAGAACCAGAGGATCAGTGCTTGTGACGACAACCCCGGCTCGGGTATGAACGCCAACCAGGGCCGCGGAGCTCCTGAGATCGACATCCTGGAAGGAGGAGGTACGGCCATCTCGTCGTCCATCCAGGTCGGACCGGGCATGCCCGACGACTTCCGTATGCTCGTGGACAACTCGTCGGCTTACTGTTTCTACAGCTACGAGTGTGAGACGACGGGCGCTAATAACCAGGATGTTCCGACCAAATACTACTGGAACCTGCGCGGACACAAGTCGTGGTACCAGGGACTGCGTTACGGCGCTAACAACCTGTGCGACGTCGAGACGGCTGACGTTCAGAGCTTCGCCACCATCAACGCTTCGCTGACTAAAGGAATCACCGAGAACGCCTGCACCATGGACCTGTGCCCGGCGTCGTACGATGTGAACGCCGAGCTGGGGCTCAAGGACAACGGTACCGTGCACTGGGGCGTCAACACGAACGGCACGTGCTTCCCCAAGCAGAACGCCTACATGGGTGCGTACCTGTGTAACGCTGGTAACACGGGCTCGGAGTGTACCGAGTCGGGTGGCTCCACCAGCGCAGGATCGGAGTTCACGTACCAGATGGACGCCATCTCGTCTAACTGGGAAGTTCACATGGCGGCGTACTTGGACTGGGTCACGTACACGCTGGAGTGGGTCATGGGCGACTCGGGCTACATTCGCTGGGAGGTGGAAGGACAGGTGATCTTCGAGATCCCGGCGGACTCGATCGTGAACCCGCCGCAGGACACGGCGCAGACGAACCCCAAGAAGATCATGATCGAGGAGCCCATGTACTTCATTTTCAACGTCGCGCTCTCCAGTTCGTGGGGCTCCAAGCCGCCTAACGCCGGCTCGAGTGGCTGCTACGGCGACGGCACGGACGAGACGACCAACGCGATCTGCGACGCGTTCCCCATGTTCATGAAGATCGACTACATCCGCGTGTACCAGGACGTGTCCGATGGCTCCAGTATGGCGGTGGGTTGCGATCCGTCCACGCACCCGACCAAGCAGTGGATCGAGGACAACATCGACGACTATCAGGACGATGACAACCTCGTGGTGGAAGTGTCCGGTATGGCCTTCTGTAACTCGGACGATGACTGCACGATCTCGACGAGCGGCTCGTCGGCCGTCACGACGGGCACGTGCAACTCGGACGGCCGCTGCGAGTGTTCTTCGGACTCGTGGACCGGTCCGCGCTGCACGGAGACCGCCACCAACGAGGACGGCGACAACCTCTACGGCCCTCCGATCTACATCGCTCTGGTGATTGCGGCCGTGGCGTGTTTGGCGACTTTCTTCACCATTCTGTACAAGGTGAGGCAGGCCAAGCGCAACGGCGGCCGCATGCGCGACCAGGCTCTCAAGATGGAGCAGGCCAAGGAGATCCAGACTGCCGACCTGGTCGACGAGAACTCCAAGGTGAAAGAACCCCACAGCAACCCCAACTTTGTATAGATAGGATGCTCAAAAAGACCAATCGAACAGTTTTTCCGAACGCGATCAACAATATCTCATGGGCCAGTTGTCTTCGCGGCGACGTTCGCCAGCGTTGGCGATGCGCACGAAAGGAAGCTTAGATTTGCCCCGTGGGCCACCGCGGCGGCCGTGTTCATCACGTGTGGGCGCCAAGCTCGACGTGTTCTCGTGCATGCACGATACGCAAGTTTCTCGAAAACTTGGAACGGCCCGCGGTACATGCACATTTAGGTGAGCCGGAGCGCACAAGTTCATGAACTGGAGAAGAGATTTGAGATGGAGAGTGGCGCCGAGATGAGACCGGAACAACGGCTTCACTTGCAACGAGCTGGTGCAGTGTACGTCTCGCTGGCGCGGTCGGATGGCGCTTCGAGTCAGGCGGTCGACTTGTATCTTGGAGCAGGAAACGCTATCCGATCGATTGGCAAAGCCAATTCGCCATGGACAAGCAACAGCACGACTGGTGAGCAGCTCGAGCCTCCGAGTTCAACTTGCACATGCAACGCGATCTTCGACAATGACCATTTTTTCGCGCAAGGTGAAGGTGAGGTACAACGCGTTGGGGTGCACCTGTGCAACTGCAAGCGATTTCACCACTATTATTGTATTAGCGTGGCTTACATGCCCTCGCTACCTTCATGCAAGGTAATGAATCGATCGTGGTGGGTGAACGCAGGTGAACTTCATCGTGCAGCGCCCACGACGGCCGCGTTTCTCGGTGAGAACCGTTCGTGTCGGCAGGGTGTCCCTGTTCAATCGCGCGCTACCGGCGCCGACATAGCGATAGTCCGAGGTGACGTTCAACGGGACCGCGACCGTGGGAGTGCAACGTGCATGGAGGTTCACCCACTGCGAAGTTCGTGGCAGATCCGGTCTTGAAGACCATCTATGCCCCTTGTCAACACCGGATTCGTCTCGGTGCCGCGGACTTTGCGCTGCATTTCGTGGCCAACTCGGCTTTCTTCCCTCGGCACGACGCTGCCGCGACTTCTTTTGCCGCGTGAGATGACGAGCCGAGCCCCACCATCGCGGCGCTGGTTCATAATCGACTTTGTAATCGATGACCAAGGGGCCTTTGAAGGGCGTCTCGATGGATCGAGATGCAATGCAAGCAGGAAGCATGCTTCGACGACCCACCGGAAGCGGCTTCAACCAGCGTAGTTGCAGCTCACAGCCAGTCATTGAAATGCTCTGCAAAGCGCTCCAATTCGGAGACCGAGACGCGTCGGTGACCAGATGAACCGACCGAATGTCTTCCGCACAGCGCGAGCTGGTTGCTCCAGCTCTATTGACACTGCCAAACGGCCAAACGGGCCCCGAAATGTCATCAACGGTGCGTGTTGAAGCACTGGACGGGGCGCAGGAAGCGTGACAGAGCTGACAATACAGTTGCTTGCTTAGCTGCTTCGAGTAGCGCCTCCAAAACTAAAAAGGGGCACGCCTCCCTCTTCGAGTGCAAGCTCAATCTGGACACCAATCAATTGTTGCAATGTCATCGCCGTGCAGAGGAAACCACCGCCACGTTGAAAGTAGAGCACGCGCGTTGGCAGGTGAGACCACGTCGGCATCAGCTTTAGCGGGTCGAGGCGTCCCGCGTCCAAGTGCAAGGGGCTGGCCGGCCACCGTGGCCGTCATACGCGGGTGTCGCTGAAGTCCTGGCTGCACTACTTCCCATCCTGGGTCTAGTGCCGTGAGGAGATCCATCTTCCGCTCTCTGCACGACGCTGCACTTTTGCGTTTTGATCGCCGCTGCCCTGTCCGCTACAATTCAAATTGCCACCCATCCACGAAGTTAAACCGCCGAGCTCCGCGCGCGCAACGATGCAAACCGAGTGCAACCAGCAGAAGCCTAACGAAAGGGGTTTCTTCACGCCCAAACGGCCGGAGTCACGGCGCGCGCCGCCGTCGGAGGACCGGCCGTTCACTTGTCCGATCCCGACCTGCAACGGCCGGTTCCACCGCAAGTTCACGCTGCATGAGCACATGAAGACACACACGGGTGAGCAACCCCACCAATGCCCTGTAGCGGGCTGCGGCAAGCGTTTTAGCACCTCGGGCAACCTCGCTCGGCACCGGAAGCTCCACTCGATCCACAAGCTCAATTGCCCGACGCCGCACTGCTCCCGGGAGTTCACGAGCCGCGAAAAGCTGATGCGACACCTCAAGGTCCACCTCGCAGGCACCCCGCACACGTGCACCATCGAAGGCTGCGGCAAGACCTTCAGCACGGCTGGGAACTTGACCCGGCACCGACGAACGCGGCACAACGCACCGCCAGCTCACCGTACGACTGGGTTTGATGTCCCCCGACAGCCGCCCATGTTGAAGAGCCTACCGTTCCCGGAGATGCAGCAGCGGCAGTTCCCGACGCAAGCGCTGCCGAGCCGAATGGGCCAGTACCCGGTTGTGCCCGGAGCCATGCTCGTCAAGGCCCCAGTCTGGTCCGCTCCGCCGGCCCAGGAAGCGATTTCCGCGGCGGCGGCGGCGAGACCCGAGTACAACAACAACAACCGCATCTCCGACCAAGACGTGCGAGACCTGCTGGACTGCCTGTTCGTCGAGAACCCTGCGATGGCGCCCGTGAACAACATGGGCGGCATCATCCGTAGCGAGCCGTTCCTCCGCGGAGCCTACCACCCGTGAGGCGAGCCGCGCGACGACGGCCGGCGCGCTTGTTGAGAGTTGAGTTGATGAAGTTATTAAGGCCGAGGCGGTCGGCCACTGGTCCTGCTTCTTAATGTATCTGCCACCCCCGTTTCGTTTGACCGGTTTGATGCCCGTCCGTCCGTTGATAGTCAGGTCTCCGCTTGATGATCATCGATCACCAAGGCGTCTACGCCACACTTCTAGGCGCACCCCTGCAACTTGCAAACAACTCGACGGACTGGCACCGCTGTCAGTCGCCATCATTAGAGGCCTTACATGTACACGCTGCCTCAGCTCATGTTGACGCGTCCGGGCGAGCCATCCGAAGATGTCCTCCGCATACCGTAGGTGTGGTCACGTCACGAGGACGCCCCCAAGCAGCTCCAGCTCTTCCTGTGGTACCTGCGGACTCGGAAACGAGTTTTGACAAGTGAAGATCGGGTGCCAAAGCAGAGCATGCCGGCACCGAGTGATTTTGGTGTCGCCGAGCACTCACGCTGTCATCACGAGCCGGCCGGCAGGAATTGCTCGCCGCCGCGATGGTGAGCCACGGTATCAGGTCAAGCTCAAGTCGAAGCGCGGTCGCATCAAGCACTCGATGGGCGGCCCGCCACAGTCGCCGCTTTCGGCGCTGGAATCGGCCAGCAAGGGGGCCCAACTTGGGCCCCAAGAGGTCTCACGAGCTTGTCCGAAGACGGCGGGACCGGCCCGCTTGCAGTCTTGGCTGCAGATTCGCGGCGAAGCCGGCAAATCCTCCAAGATAAAAAGTAGCCGGTCGCCTATCCACTCGCTCGCCGGCTGTGAGCTTCCCCGGGCTCCCATGAAGTGCGGAGAACAAGCGCAGCAGCGAGCACCGACCATGCGGACGCTTGCAACGTCAAGTTGAGGGGCATCGCATAACAACAGCAAGCAGTGTCCAGCGACAGTGTCTGCGTCAGATGGCTGCGCTCCTTCTCGCTCTGTTTTCCCAGCAAACAAAGGCAACAAGCAGCGGAGACCTGAGCTCTGGACGCTGGCAGTGGACTGTGCAGTAATGACAAACAGCCAGCCCCAGCCAAGCCATAATCACGCAAGCTGTGGATGTGTCCTGTCCAAGCGAACGCTGCGCCGCTGATACCGGCGCCGGCCCCCTATTCGCCGCTAGGAACAGCCTGGACAAGTCCTTTGATGGCCTCGCAAGCTCCCCAAACCAGACGCAGAAGCGGGGCGAAAGGCCCAGCAAAGCCGCCAAGCGACGACGACCACCGCAGCCTGCGTTGTATTCTCGAACGTACCAGCTTGAGCCGACGAGAGCCACTGTTGAATCAGCTCCAGCGGCGTTACGAGTCCGCTTCCAGCTCCAGCTCCAGCCCCCCTGATCCCCCCTCATCACACGTTTGCCCTCTCGAACCAAGCACCAATAAAATGCAAGCGATGCTGAGCGAGAACTCGCGGGACCACCCGTTCTACCTGCAGCGCAGCACCTCCGGCCAGCACCAGCAGCACCAACAGGATCTCGACACGCATGCCAATCTCAATGGTGGTGCCGCTGCCAATCTCGCCCCCAGTGCCAACGTCAACGTCAATGCGGATGCCACCACCACGGCCGCTGCCCCCCGCCGGGCAACGCGCCGCGCAGCTCCATCCGAGGACCGACCGTTCGCCTGCCCCGTGCCCAACTGCGGCGGCCGCTTCCACCGCAAGTTCACGCTGCACGAACACCTCAAGACGCACACAGGCGAGCAACCCCACCAGTGCCCTGTGGCCGAGTGCGGCAAGCGCTTCAGCACGTCTGGGAACCTCGCCCGCCACCGCAAGCTCCACGCCATGCGCAAGATCAGTTGTCCCGCCGCACACTGCACGCGTGTCTTCACGAGTCGCGAGAAGCTGGTGCCGCACCTCAAGGTGCATCTCGCCCGCACACCGCACACGTGTGACTTCGCAGGCTGCGGCAAGACCTTTAGCACCGCCGGCAACCTGACTCGACACCGTCGGACGCAGCATCGTGCCGGCCCCTCCACTCGCCAGGAAACAATGCCCGTCCCTGCTAGCCTGCCTGCCGGACTTGTTCCGACCTTGCCGCGCCCGAAGTTTGAATTCCCAGGCCGCAGTGCTCCGCCCCCAACCGGTTCGCTGCCGATGCGCGGACTCTTGTGGCCGACGCATCAGCCTCCTGTCGAGCACCCGCCGCAGCAGCGCATCCTCGAGTCTGACGTCCAGGATCTGTTCGACTGCTTGTTTGTCGAGAATGCGCAGGCTGCGGCGGCAGCGGCCGCGGCGAACGGCCACCACAACACTGGCCACCACAACTTTGGGCATCACAACGTCGGCCACCACAACGTCGGTGTGATCCGTGATAGACTTCCGAAGTTGGAGCCCCCTCGGGAGAACAGGCCCGCGCCTCAGGCGCAGGCGCCGTACCTCACCGCCACGTACGAGTTCTAGGGCCTTGTAGAGAGTAAAGCTGCATTGTAAGCGTTAAAATATCAACCGGGCGGCCACGATAAGAGCCGAGGTTTTCACGACCGAAACAATTCATGCTTTGCAGTTCATCGTGTTGAAGGGTCCAGGTCAAACGCGCGCACGCAATGCTGGCTTTGCAATGCAAACACGGCGTTTGAGTGTTCATTTTCATCATGGACAACGGTGGACAGCGCACCCCCGCGGCGCTTTGCTCGCCGCAGTTTGTGGCCTGCCTGCACGCTGAAGTCGCGTCCACGTTAGGTTATAGCCGCCGTTAAACGGCGGCGCTTACACGGGGCTTCGGTGACCTTCGGACGGCAAGTAAACTGAGGGCAGGCACCTTCAAATCGAGCTCGCATTGCCGAGCGTCTGACCAAAGGTCAGTGACCTTGAATGTGCCAAAGAAACTCGAGGCAGCTTAGCCAGCTCGCCCGCCTCTCGAAAACCGTACGTTGAGGCAGAAAGCTCACGTTGAAGGTTGGATCTTGGCAAGCTCGCCTTTTCATCGGCCACGGTCTCCGCTGGCAACTTTCGCAGCCCAGGTAATCCAGCTTTCGCGCGATCGCGTTCAAATCGCGGCGGCAAGGCAAAAAAGCCGAGCGAGCACACACCCGCGTCTATCCGATGCGGGCCCGAGTCGCCAAGGGATCAAGTGCATCGTGGCAACGTAGCGTCGGCGGCACCCAGCCGGCGATTTGTCCGCCGCTACGATCGAACGGCGGGACGTAATCCCGCAATGAACTTGGAGGGCTTGTCACCTCACTGAGCAATACGAAACCTACCGAAAATTTGGTGCGGTTAGCGGAGCCCTAGCATTGGACCACGTCGATGAGATCGGGGATCCTTCGCCTGTCCGAGCGCGCTGCTGGCCAAGAAATGGCCCCCTCCCCCATTCGGTAGAGCGCGCGGCGCGTGGAGTTCGCGTGGGCAAGGCGTGTTGCGGCTGCAACACGTTTAGCCTTCTGCCGAAGGTCACACACACTCAACCAAACCAAAAGACCGGCTGGATGCGGCCTAAAAAAACACGAGAACAGCGCCTTTGCAGGCAGGAGGCCTTCTTGCTTCGAGGCACCATGCGTCACGGCGCCATGATGATTAGCAGGACCCGTGCGCGAGCTTCAAGTCAACAAGACCGGCTGCTGCGCTGGCATGCGACCTCCGAGCGCGGCAGCGCCGTTGCATGTGCGAGCTTGATGCCGTCTCGACACATGCTGGTGTCGACACGAGCGTATCCAAGCATTTGGCCGAGTGTCGCGACTTCGACTTGTCGAGCGCAGCGGATACTTTAGATCCACACCGTTTGACTCGAGTCCGCTTGGTGCCGCCCCTCCTTACCAGCGCGTACTTGAGAAACAGATGCAGTAGGACACGTTTGCGGCCGAGATGCGCAGCCCACATGTAAACACTGAGGCCGCAGTGTACTAGTATTGCAAGACAGGAGAAGTTTTCCGTGCCCTTCGAATGGAACGCCGCGCCGGTCACCGCTCCCTCAAATGGACACGCCCGATGATTCTCACCGTCGTCTGCGCGCGCGCCTTGGTGGATTCCCCACATTCGCCGGCCGGCGGCGACGTGGGCATCTCACGGTGCAATGCTGCCTTTCCAACGCCGCCAACGGGTGCGTCAAGAGAACCAACGGAACGGGACGCTGAAGCCTTCAGCTAACGTGTGCGGCGCATCTCACCGCCGCGGGACCAACTTGCAGGGTGCGGTCAACCGGCTTTCGCAGACGATGCTGGTCGGGTTGGTACTCCGTTTTGTCCTCGGACAGCGCACTGCCTTCCGAGGGATTCAACGTTCAAGGCCTCGTACATGGCTGCACGCTCACCGTATCTTGAGCGCTTTCATCCCACTTCAATTCACGCTAGCACTTCGGCTGGAAGTCATCATCCCAGCTGCCGCAAAGGTTGGAATTGGTAGTGCTATCACGGTAGTCGAGGCCCGCGCAGCTTCAAAGGCGTTGCAATTGAAGCGCGTTACGAATTGCCAGCCGCGCTGGGCCAATTTTGTTTGAACACATCGGTCAGGAAGCAGTCGAAGTGAATGGAACTGCATGTAGAAGTTGTCGAGCTCACACGCTGGCAAGCATTTTTTCGGCAATTTCACGCGCTTTCGAGTGCCAATTACTGCGAGGCGATGGCCGTAAGCGGCGGTTGAAGCTCCTCGCTAGCAATGCCACGACAAATTTCCCAGGGCTCTAGGCCCTCGGACAGCACACTCGCCGAGTTGGATAGCCGCGTGAGTTCGTCGCGACGCTCGCGGAGCGTCATCTGTTCAACGTGTAGCCACCTTGGTGCATAGCGCACCAGCGGCGGCCAAGTCGACGCGGGCCCTTCTCTAGGCTGTGGTGTCCATGATCTGGATATCGATCCGCAGACATCGGAGACCGTAGGTATCTTGCCTGCTGCACGCGCGATCCCACCGTTGTGCTTATACAGTTTGTGCTGCGTGCGTTGCGGCTCGCTGTCCGACCACTTCCTCGGAGTTCGACAGCGAGCTTTCACCATAGAGATCTGCATGCCTTCCGAACAGTGAGTCGACGAGCCACGGTTTCCGGTAGGATGGTGTTGACCCCTGTCTACCCTTTTGCTGAAGGCCGGCGCGCCGCGGCCCACATGGCATTCGCGAACGGAGGGAGACGTGCACCTCGCTGCTTTGCACTGGCAATGGCTCTTCCCGGGTTGGTTTCTCGGTGGACTTGCCAGATTCAAGTGCGTCGCCCTGCAATTCGCCTTGGCAGCTCGCTGCGACTTGCTCGACAACACCACGAGCTCGACGTCTCTGCACGGCGACCCGCGAACAGCTTGGGACCCCGCCTCGAGACCATTCAAGCCCTGGCGTGGCGCACGGACGAGACAAGCAAAACCAACCGGCTGGAACGGCCATGCTGCTGGGAGTCGAGTCACAGCGGACCAACAGCGCGGCGCAGTAATGGGCCCGTCAATGGACCGAGGGCAGGGCAAGCCTCCGGCGGATACGAGGCCCGAAAGCTGCGACTCTGGTGAGCTCACTTTCAAACTTGCCTTCCACCTCACAGCGACCAACGCGTCCGCACTTGCAACGCAATTGAAACCATTATCCACATCACCATGGACCACACCAAGATCAACGCTACTGCCCCTACCACTGCCCCCACCACTGCCGCGCCAGCCACGACGCAGGAGCGCGAGCGTCCGTTCCAGTGCCCCGTGCCGTCGTGCAACGGCCGTTTCCAGCGCAAGTTCACCCTGCGTGAGCACATGAAGACCCACACGGGCGAGAAGCCGTACCAGTGCGCGATCCGCTCGTGCGCTAAGCGCTTCAGCACCTCGGGCAACCTGGCTCGCCACCGCCGCCTGCACCTCCTCAAGAAGCTCGAGTGCCCCGTTGAAGGCTGCACACGCATCTTCACCAAGTCGGAGAAGCTGGCGCGCCACCTGCAGAACCACCTCGGCAGCGTCGCGCACATCTGCGTCGTTGAAGGCTGTGGCAAGACGTTTAGCACTGCCGGCAACCTCACGCGCCACCTCCGCACGCAGCACCCGCCTGGAGCTGTGGCCGCTGCCCGCGCCGCTGCTCCTCCCCAGCTTCGCGTCCCGATTGCGCGCCCGAGTCCGCTTTCGGTTGCGGAGTACTCTCCGTGGTCGATGAACACCAGCTCTTCAATGATGGAGCACAACATCAGCGTGCCGCAAGCTGCCAACGTGTCGGACCACGAGATCCTCGACGTGCTCCAGTGCCTGTTTGTCGACGAGAACCCTGCTGCGCCCATGGCACCTATGGACCAGTCCCAGGAACAGTACCGCCTTCAGAGCGACCAGCCCGTGCTGCTGTACCTGTAAGCGTCGAGCCTTATCTCGACCGGACTTGTTATCGTGAGTGCTAGAGCTGTATGCATTAGTTTTATAAACAGTGGAGCGTTTGTATATATATATTCTTCTAAACCAAACATCACACGCTTCCTCTTCATTACCCTCCCTTCCTTCATCTTCCTATGCTCCTTCAACATACCTAGCTTAGCAACGCGAGCATCCAAGAGTCTTGGACCAAGACGCGGTATTGCTGGTGAGCGTGGAAGCGTCCTCTACAGAGGAGACTCATCACAAGTCTAAGGTGGTCGAGGGCCCTCGACATCCGGCGCTAAGCATGCAACGGTCTCCGAAGGCGGCACCGTATGCTGCAGGTTTGCACACGTGTGCTACGAAGGCAACGGATGTCTCTGCGCGCACCCGTGGGATTAACTCGATCAACTCCGATTGTTCAGCGCTGTATATCCCTGCCAAGGTGGCTTCGCCACCGTCCAACTGTGCGCGCCAAGTGTTCAAACACTCGAACAGCACACCGCTGCTGATGAGCTTCATGTCAGCACCTTGGCCCCGTTAAAGGGTGTTGCGCGTCCATTCCAACCCGGAAGGCGCTGGAGGAACATCTGGAGTGCTCGCAGTGAAGAATCTTTGCGCCGCGCTCTGTATGTCCCTCTTGCATAGACCGCAGCACGGTGGATAGGCAGTTGGTGCGGCCCGATGACAAACAAGAGGCAAGAAGCGCACGCGCACGCGTGCTGGCGGCCATTACGCAGGTGCGTAAGCAGCGGAGCGTCGACGCAAATGCAGCCGCCCTACGCCTTCGTGCTAGACCGTGTTTCGCCGTGTCTTCGTTGCTGCGCCCGTACATGTATTCAAACTCAGATCCAAGCATGTACTTGGCTGGCGCGTGTCGGTGTTCGAGTGTGAGGGCGAATTGCATTCGCGCAGGGAAGCGTGGCGCGCGCGTTCGCTTGCGGAGACGCCGTGTCCGCGATTTGATGCTCGTGCGTTTTGCCAAGCACTCGCTCACGCTCGCCAGCGAAGGACGATCGCCGTGTGCAGCCGAACGACTGGAAGCTTGAGAGACACGCTCGGAAGACCCCATTTTCTCGGGGGTGTCGTACGGTGCGCCACCTCACGTGGAGGTGAAGGTACCGTACCGTACCTGGGGGGGCAGCGAGCTTCTGTCGAGTCCGTCGATCGGTTGCTGCGAGTCATTGCCGCTGCTGTAGTTGAAGTTGGCTGGCTCCGGTGGTTCGACGCGACGACGAACAGTGAAAGGGCGTGAGAATGTCTTGCTGTTTGTATTGATCTTATTCACGAGGGCGCTCTTATAGAAAGGGAATCTGAAGCAATTCTGCTTGGACAGCGGTACCTTGGCCCAGGTGCAGAAGCCCAAGCCATTAGCTGAGCTCGTGTCTCGGGTAGCGAAGAGATGGTTCGGCTGGTAAGCTTGGCCGTCAACCTCTCGCCGCCGTTCGGCGCAACAACAGCTTGTTTCCGACTGCTGCCGATGATTGCGGGTTCCTAGTCTCCGAGCCCTGCATCCGCCACCTGGAGCAGTGATTGCTGGCGCCGAGACTCCAAGCCCTGCTTTCATGCGCTACCTGGAGCGGAGCTGCCAGCGACAATAGTGACGACTGTACGTGGCCATCACCGTGCAATCCGGAGGAGGCCGCGTCTTCTGCTCGCGAAAATGACGGGGAAGTGAAGTGGTGGAACGTCCCGGATTGGTGTGCATGCTGCTAGGAGACCTAGCGACGCCGCCGGCGGACACGCACGGGAACTTCTACTCACGAGCTTTGAACACGCCGTTCTGGCCAGGATAGACTCCGGGATCGGGGCGACGGAGGAAGGAGAACGCGGTGGTGGTGCGCAAGAAGGCCCATCCCGTACTGCCGATGGAAGCTCGTTCAGCTGGTGAGGAAGAATGTGGTGAACATGATCAACGGACGAGCCATGTGACCTTGGGCTCCGTGAAGTCCGAAGTATCGACCCAGCAGAATGGGAACGTGAGGAGGGGAAGGCGGAGGCCGCGCCAGACACTCTCGCAGCGGATTCGACAATTCTTATCCGCTTGAAGAATTTGGTGAACTGCCACGCCAGTCGCGCTCGTCGGACACTCCTGACTCAGCATGCGCAGCGACTCCATCCAAGCGTGCCTTCCTGATCGCCCTCAAGCAAGATCCTGCAGCGCTTGCTTAAAACACACACATTTAAAAAGCTTGTGGTTCATCAAATTTCGCAGCGCTGGCGTCGTGGCCAGCGAGTGCCCGTTTAACAATCCCAAGACCTGAGCACGTCCGGCTTCTACAGCGATTTGGATGAGGCAACCCCGTTGTACACGTAGCCTGCAGTGCCTGCCAGCGAGTGCGCATTACACCGCCCACAAAATGCCCACAAGATGGTCCTGTACATTCAACAATCGCTCCCGCCGGGTACAGCAGTTGCAGTGCAGCTTATGGCGGTACCGCCGTGGAGATTAATGGACCTCAGCTCACTCTCGAATTCGCAGCGTGCAGCCACACGACAACTAGATCGCAATGGCTGGCTCCAAGTTCTTCCTCGCTGCTTCGACGCTGCTGGTCGCCTCGGCCGC
>JAABLK010000014.1:42311-111531 GCA_012295415.1 Phytophthora chlamydospora | reverse complement strand
AAATGCCAGGTCTCAGCTTGAATGATTGTGCTGCACTGCAAGCTCGCAGTGCGCGCTGCCTGTGCAGTTTCCTGTTAGAATCAACTCCGTTCGGGTTGACGCAAGGGCACCTCGGCGTCTCCTGTGAAGATCGACAGCTTTACCAAATGCCAACAAGTGGCTGTAGAGCAGCAAACCCTTTCGATCGATCGATGGTGCTGGCTCCTCGAAGACCGAAAGTGTAATCGGTCGGATTGCCCCAACCAATTTGTGGCCAGGGTTGCTTTCTCTTCCCGCGCTGTGATTGGAAGAGCTGAATTATTTTCCCATCTTGAACCGCAGCAAATGCGTGGCCGGCGGCGGGACGTCACACCTCAAGACTCCTCCTCCTGCCACTGCCACCATGCCGCTGCCGCTCCCCACGTCCGCCCTGCAGCGCCTGGACGCGCTCGCCGAGAAGTATGAAACGCCGCTGCAGATCTACGACGAGCAGCTGATCCGCGACAACGCGCGCCGTCTTTTGGCCGCCTTCCGCGCGCACTTCCCCGACTTTCAGCAGTTCTACGCCGTCAAGGCGCTGCCCAACCCAGCCATCCTCAAGCTGCTGCGGCAGGAAGGCTGCGGTATGGACTGCAGCTCGTCGGCTGAGCTGCACATCTGCAAGGAGCTGGGCATTCCCGGCGACCAGGTCATCTTCACGTCCAACTTCACGGCGAAGTCGGACCTGGCCACGGCCTTCGACCAGGGCGTCATCATGAACCTGGACGACGTGTCGCTCGTTGACAGCCTCGTGGCCGTGCGCGGCAAGTGCCCCGAGCTCATGAGCTTCCGCCTCAACCCGGGCCTGGGCCGCACCGACTCGGAGACCAAGTCCAACGTGCTCGGCGGGCCCGACGCCAAATTCGGCGTGCCGCCGTTCCAGATCGTCGAGGCCTACCGCAAGGCGCAGCAGGCCGGCGCCAAGCGCTTCGGCATCCACATGATGACGGGCTCGTGCGTCATGAACCAGGAGTACTGGCGCGACACGGTCACGGTGCTCTTCAACACCATCGTGCAGCTCAAGAAGGAGCTCGGCATCGAGTTCGAGTTCATGAACATCGGCGGCGGCCTCGGCATCCCGTACCGCAAAGACCAGGAGACCGTGAACGTTGAGGCCATCGCCAAGATGCTGCGCGAGGTCTTCGACGAGGCCATGCAGAAGCACGGGCTCGAAACGCTCCCGCGCTTGTGCATGGAGAACGGCCGCTTCATGACGGGCCCGTTCGGCTGGCTCGTCACCCGCTGCGAGGCCATCAAGGAGACCTACGGCCGCTACTACGGCGTGGACGCCTGCATGGCGCACCTCATGCGCCCCGGCATGTACGGCGCGTACCACGAGATCTCCGTCCCTGCGCGCGAGGGCGAGGAGGTCGTGCCTTCGCACGTCGTGGGCACGCTCTGCGAGAACAACGACTGGTTCGCGAAAGACCGGCCGCTGCCCAAGGCTCAGGTCGGCGACCTGTTTGTCATCCACGACACGGGCGCGCACTCGCACTCGATGGGCTTCCAGTACAACGGCAAGCTTCGCGCCCCTGAAGTGCTGCTGCGCGCGGACGGCAGCGACTCGCTCATGTACGTTTCTTATCTTTTGGTCAGGGTTTCCTCTGCGTGGACTTACGAGGTGTGTTTTGTTTGTGTCTTAAACTACAGCCGCGAGCGCGAGACGTACGAGTCCCTGTACGGCAATTGCGTGATGCCTGCGGACCTGTAAGATCAGAACACGCCTGACAAGATAGAGGCGGAAGAAGGCGCCAAGCCCCTTCCGAATGAACAAGATAAGCGGCCACTGTATGCCCGCGCAGCAATGCATTTTCATTGCCAACTGGATGCTGGGGTTTGATTGTTGATTGATATCTTATGAAGTGTGTTGCATGAAAAGTGATGTTGTCGTCTAGCCTCCGATGCCGCGTGCCACGCCCTTCTCCTCGCTCTGCTGGCTCGCGAAGTTGTTGAAGATCTGCTCAAGCGTGGTCTGCGAGACGGCGTACTCGCGGATGCCGAGCTGCTGCTTGCTGCCCTCGACGCGTCTGAAGACATTCGCAAGCCGCGGCACCTGCCCCGTGAGCTTGTAGCGACAGAGGTCGTTTTGGCGCTCAAGAAGCTGCACGCCGGTGGTCGCGTCAACCGAGAAGCTCTCGCGCAAGAAGGCGTCCAACGCCAAGAAACGCTCCTCCGCCGCCCACCACGCGCAGAGCATGCCAAGCCGCATCTTGCCATCGCGTTCGAGTGAAGCCGCCAACGCGAACCCCGTGGCGTGGCTCATGACAATCTTGTCGGCCCAGGACGCGTCGCCCAGCGCCTGGCATTTGTCGCGCAGCTCGGCCTGGGTGAACGTCGTTGTCGAAGTGCTGCCGGCAAACACAGCAGCCACACGCGCGTCAATGTCGTGCGTCGGTGTGCCTTCGAGCTTGAGTTCAAGCATCAAACCATCGCCAAAGCGGTGCTTCAGGTGCTGCACGCTGCCCAGGCAGCGGAGCCGGCCACCCACCATGATACCCACACGCGTGCAAAGGGCTTCGCACTCCTCCATGCTGTGCGTGGTGAGGATGATGGTGGATTCCTTCCGCTCCGTGGAGATGTCGGCGATGACGTTCCACATGAACCGGCGTGACACCGGGTCCATGCCCGTCGAGGGCTCGTCCAAGAAGACAATCGGCGGCGAACCGATGAGAGCGATGGCCACCGAAAGCTTGCGCTTGTTGCCGCCACTGAGCGTTCCAGCCAGTTTGTTCTCAAAGTCGTCCAGGTTCATTTGGTGCATGAGTGCCTTGACGACCTCCTTCAAGTCCGCACTCGACACGCCCTTGATGCGGGCGAAGAGTTCCAGATGCTCTCGCACAGACATGAGCTCGAACAGGGCGTCAAACTGCGGGCAGTAGCCGATCAAGCGACGCACTTCCAGTTGTTGACTCAAGATGTCGAAGCCGCCGAGAGTTCCCGAGCCCGCGCTCGGAATGATGTCGCCTGTCATCATCTTCATGGTCGTGGTCTTGCCAGCGCCGTTGATGCCCAAGTAGCCGAAGCACTCGCCCTTGGGCAGACCGAAGGACAAGTTGCGCACAGCCACCTTGTTCCCCTTGTACACCTTCCGGATTCCAAGCAGCTTGACAGCGTCTCCATCGGCTCCACCGCTGCGAACACGTTCGGCCTCGCGAGCGACGTCTTCATCTTCTTCGTACGGCGGGTCTGGGATGTGTGGGTCTTTGAAGACAAAAGCCTTGACCTTGGGGAAGCTCAGCAAGAAGTCGATGCCCACCGCGATGGAGAAGAAGAGGACGGCATCCAAGGCCAGATACAGCATCTCCCAGCCCATGATGTCCATGTCGTACGGACTCACGGTCCCCGAACGCCCGAACGCAGCAGCAATCTCGCTCAGGCACTGGTTCAGCAGCCCACTGCCGAGGTTGAAGAGCGGGCTGAGCCGCCAGAAGAACTTGAGCACCTTGTTGGCGTCGGCGCTGCTCTCACTGATGACGTCCAGGATAAAGGACACCACCATGAGCACGACGCCCAGCAGGAAGTTGGCCATGATCGTGTACGTCTGTGCAGACGCGTGCTCCTTGAAGAAGTACGAGAGACAGTAGGTGAAGGGGCAAATGGCGAGTCCGAAGAGAAAGAAGAGGAACACGACGGCCCCGAACGTTTGGCCCGTGCAACTCACGCACTCGTTGCCCGTGAAAGCCGCGATGTCGAAGATCTGGATGAGGATAATGGCCGCGATGAACGGCACGATGTACGTGATGAGGTCCCAGATGTAGTTCGCCAGCCAGAACGCTGGCAAACTGACGCCTGACACGAGCTGTTGGTGCTTGGAGTTGTGCTCGGACTGCTTTTCCTTGACGAGGAACCCGACAATCGAAGCAGGGAAGAAGGCGAATGCGATCACTATAAAGATGCACGCTGTGAAAGCCAAGAAGGAGCCAAAGAGCGCTTGGGTGCCTGCTGTCATGGGCAGCGGGTACGTGTTTGCCTTGAGCGTCACGTCGGCCGAACCACCAGCCATGAAGCGATAGAGAGCTTGGTCCATCAACGCTTTAAAGATCACGGCACCGTGAGCCGCTGTCGTGTTCACGAAGAGGTGATAGCCGAACATTTGCTCCGTGGCGGAGCCGTGGACGAGATAGCCACCGTACTGCCCCTTCACGGGAGTCTGAGTGATCTTGGTCTTGTCGCTGTCGGTCTTTCCGAAGCCGCGCTGGTAGATCTTGTCTCCCATACGCAGGCAGTATTCGTTGCTGTTGGGGTTGCTGCTAAGCGCGAGCTCTGCTTCGGTGTAGCTAACGTTGAAGACGGAGGTTGGCCATGTCGTGTATGGAGGCGAAGTAATCTCGACGCTTGTGAATGGGGACGGTGTCCCACCTGTGAACGCGGTCATGGTAGCTGAGCACCACTGGGAATCATCAGCCTCACAAAAGTACGGCACACTGGGCTCTGCCACCTCAAACGCGTCGGTGGTAAGCGCCAGCTTCACATCCGACTGCGTCAACGAGCTGGTTTTGAGAATGATGAAGCCAGCAGCGAGCAAGACGATGGGCAGGAAGGCACTGAAGATGACGACGCGTCGGTCTCGCTTTGCAATGCGGAAGCGCTTGAGCAGCAGTGCCGACAGATGCACGAGAAACATCGTCATACCCGTGAGGTTAGCAATGGCTGGGCCCGCGGACGACAAGGCACCGGCACCAGGACTCTTGGCATCCTTGCTGAGCGTGTGCTGGTTGTCCTCATCGTTGGCCTCTGCGACTTTGATGAAAACCTCTTCTAGCGTCGTGACTGAAATGCCGTACGAGAGCACACCAAGCTCCTTCATCTTGTCGTCCAGTTCTTCAAAAAGCTGCGGGAACGACGCGGTGCTGTCCAACGGCAGCTGGAAGGCGATTTCAGCGCCAACGTTGCTTAGCACCTTGGCCGCAGGCACGCGAGATGTGATGAGAGACTGGAGCTGGGCTTCCTTGCACGGGGCTGCGGGGTCACTGCTCTTGACGAGCGTGAAGTTGTATCCCGCACCGTAGCGGTTCTTCAAGAAGAGGGACGAGCCGCAGCAGCGCACTTGGCCCTCGGCCATGATGGCGATGCGGTCGCCCAGAATGTCGGCTTCGTCCATGAAGTGCGTCGTGAGAACCATCACTCGATTCGCGCGGTTGTTGAGCAGAATCTCCCACGTGCTGCGTCGACTGTACGGGTCCATGCCACTCGTAGGCTCGTCCAGGAACACGAGCGAGCTGTCGCCTAGCAGACAAATTGCCACCGACAGCTTCCGCTTCATGCCGCCGGAGAGAGAACCGGCGAAGACGTGGCGCTTCTCCGTGAGACCGACTTCCTTGATCTTCGTATCGACCTCTTCCCGGAGCGCAATACCGCGATAGCCTTTTACGCGTCCGTAGAAGAGAAGATGCTCCTCGACTGTGAGCTCGCTGTACAGCACGTCGTGCTGGAAGCAGAGACCCAGTGACTGCCGAATCTCAGCCATGTCATGCACGAGCGACAGCCCGCGGAACGATGCGTCACCTGACGAAGGCGCGATCATGCCCGTGAGCATTGAGATGAGCGTAGTTTTACCCGCTCCGTTGTGACCCAGCAAGCACGTGATCTGGTCCTTGTACATGGCGAGGCTTACGCCACTGACGGCGTACTTGATCCCCCCTGGAACGGCAAACTCCTTCTTAATATCTCGGATAACCAGTGCCTCACCCGAGCTCTCTTGGCGGCGTAATTCGTCGCTGGCGATCTCAATGTTGGGGTTCTCGATGTCGAGTACTGCGTGACTGCCGTTGCTGTTGGCCACATCATTGACTTTGCTCTTATTCCCCCTGGAGCTCACAGCGTGTGCCCAATAACTCGGTTGCAGTGGGAAGTACCATTTCTCGACGGTGCCGTACTCGCGCGGGATAACCCGCTCAAGGTAGAGCCCCAGAAGCGTGTAGAAGAAGATGTCAAAGAAGAGCATTCCGACGGCCGAGCCGAACTTGAAATTGTTGACTGCAGTGCTTGAGGAGGCAAAGCTCATGCCCACACCAGTCGACTCTGCGGTCGCAAGTGTCTGAACCCCGAACGCCAGTGCTACCGGTGGCAGAATGCAAGCCCCAGTCTTGGAATTGATAGAGGACGTGGACGAGAAGCCACTGGAGACGAAGTACATGAAGAAGAAGAGTACCATGCCAGCAAAAGCCCCAGTCCTTGAACGGGAGAATAGGGTGCTCATGAAAAAGCCAAAGGCGAGCACGCTGAGCGAGAACAGGAGGAAGAAGATGAAGATCAACACGGGATCGCTGTTCGGGAAGAGCCCCGCAGAACTGGCAAGTGCTTGCAGGATGGCGCTCACGGTGAAAATGGCGAGGTACGTGATGTACCACGACAGGATAATTGCCCCCTCGGACATGCCCAGGATCTTGAGATACTCGCGTGAACGCGTCTCCTTTTCCTGGATAAGCACCACGAGTACTCGAGAGATGGCGTACAAATACGCCAAGATGAAGACGAGCGGGAAGACGGAGCTAATCTGCTCGTAAAACGGTGCCGAAAGGAAGCTCTCGATCGGGAAAGGGGCGACAGTCGTCGCGAAGTACGGCTGGGGGGCCTGGCGCAAGGGGACAAGCAGTTGCTCTCGTGCGCTGTTCGATAGCGAATTCTGCCATGGTGTGCTCGAAAGAGGACTGAGAAGTTGTAGGCCATCATTCAGCAGCACGTCACCGTCCACTGCGTGGAACAGTCGGGCGTCATTAGCAGTGCTGGACACGGCAGTCGATAGTGTTTGCGTGCACACACCGGTGGTGGTCTTTGTCGTTTTGTCCCATTCCGGATTGCAGTTGAGGAATCGAGCGACAAGAGTCTGCAGCGTCATGAAGCCTTGCGTCGAGTAGGCCGTGTAGGTCTCCTGTTCAAGAGTACGTTGAAATGGAGACTCAAATGCCGGGTCTCCGAGTGTGCGTGGCACGACTCCCGCAATCCCTCGCCTTCCCAACGTCGAGTTCATTCGCACCGAGTACTCAACCGATCGGAACTTGCCGATTTCTTCGTCTGTTGGGTAGTCGTCGAACACGAGCGCAGCGTAAACGATTGGGGTGTCAAAGTTTTTGCCGTAGCCAACCTCCGTCACGTAGGACTCCAAAGCTTTTTCAGACTCGAAGAACTTGACGCTGTCCTCCAGGCTGGGCATCGTCACCTGCTTTGCGGCGTTGACTTCCACGCGCGGGTACCATTTCTTGACGGTCTCGAAAAAGTAGTTGCGTGTGTACAAATTGTCCGGTGCGATGGCCAACGTGTACGGCGTCACATGGGGTTGGCAGGAAGGCAGCACCGAGAAAGGAGATGAACCGTCCGTGCTCACGTAGCCGCCATAGCCTACAGTGAAGGCACACACCTCCCGGTCGTCCACGGACAAGTCGTCGATGTCGTGCAGTTCAGCTGACGCGCGGAGACCCATGTGCATGAGGAACCCGTTGAGTGTTGGCTCTTGAGTAAGGTACCCGTTCTCAAGCAGAGAGGAGGCTCCATTGGTGCTGCTCCAGCCAGCTGGGACCTGCACGTCGGACGATAGAGTCTTGAGCGCGGTGATCAGCAGGATGAAGAGCACCGGCAGGAAGATTTCGAGCAGCATCGCGACCCAGTGACGCTTTTTCAGCAGCCAGCTCTTGGACAGCAACGTTTTCTGGGTCACGAAAAAGTTGCTTCTTCCCGGACGCGGGCGAGTCGTTCCGCCCGGTTTGTCCATTTTCCCCACCGTGTCGCTTCCTCCGCTGCTTCAGGACTAGTTGAGTTGAGGTTGAGATGCCGATGCCGTGGTCAAACTGCAAATGAGCTAAGACGAGATGCAACCAAGACGTTGTTGTCGGTTTCTTGCCCATGGATAAACATTGGCGCGAAGCAGTTTGCTATGCTTTGGCAACTTCCTATTTCGAGCACAATGCTGATGTCTGGCAACGTCGCAAAGGCAGAGTTTCACAAAGCGAAGCGAGGCGGGCGTGTTCTTCTCGCTCCACAGTTCTCCTTCACGAAGCGACATGACTCGACCAAGTTTAGCGTTGCCTCGTAAACAAAGGAGATTGCAACCCAATCGTGGAAATGACCCCCAACGGCTTGTTTGAACCTCGGAACCCGAGTCGGGACTGATCGGGGTGTCGCTGAACGCAGTTATTGTCAAAGCGGTTCATGGTTCCTACCATTGCAGTGCCTGCTAGTCTACCAAGTCCATCTATGCTATGCTTTTCTTTATGGATGCGGTGGATCCTAACATCTACGACACGAGGGTGGAAGCCTCAAAACGGATCTAAATCTCGGGCTTGACCACCTTGGTGGTGTATGCCTCGAGAATGTCTCCGGGCTGGAACTCGTCCGTGCCCGCAAGCTGAAGTCCGCACTCTTGGCCCTTGTTCACCTCCGAGACCTTCTGCTGGAAGTGGCGCATAGAGGCCATGTCCACGTTCTCGACGATTGTTTCACCATCACGCACAAGGCGGTACTTGGCCTGCATGTTGAGCGACCCTGAAGTCACCTTGCAACCAGCAATGTTGGTGGTGCGGCTACCAGACGTCGAGATCGGGATGGACTGGATCACCTCTGCCGAGCCGACCACTTCGTGCACCACCACACCATTGAGGTTGTCCTGCAACAGCTCCTTGATGTCGTCAAGCAGACTGTACACCACGCGGTGCTGGCGCAGACTGACCTGCTTGTGCAGAGCCTCCTGGTCGATAGAGCCCGGGTGCTTGATGTTGAACGAGTAGATAATAGCGCCAGTAGCTTCAGCCATAGCGATATCGGAGGATGTTACGGGACCAACAGCCGACATGATACACTTGATCGCTGCCTCGTCACACGGTAGGGACGCAATGAGCTCATCAATAGCAGAGATGACACCCACGGAGTCGGTCTTGACGATGATGGGGACTACGTTGGCAATGTAGCCCTCATCTCCCGGTTTCAGTGTTGCAACGCGCTTAGCCTCTTCAGCGGCCTCGCGTCGTCGGATTTCCACCTGCTGCCATTTACGGCGTGCACCTCCAAAGCGCCGACGGCGTCGTGGGGCGCCGTCGTAGGCGCCGTCGTCCCCCTGCTGCTCCGCTTCTTCCTCTTCGGCGTTCGCCATTTGATCCCAGTCAATCATAGCGTGACGTGCGGCCACGACTTCCTTCGCGCGTTCCTCGGTCGGAACAGACAACAAAGCGACGCCACCCTCCGGCAGCCCCTTCAGGCCAATCACTCGCACGGGGTTTCCAGGCGTCATTAGCTTCACGCGCTTGCCCGCTTGGTCCACCAGTGCGCGCACCTTTCCGTACTCCAGTCCGCATACCACGAACGAGCCCTGCTTGACAGTGCCCCACTTGACAATGGTGTCCACTTGGGTACCAACGCCCCGTGCCACATTGGCTTCGAGAACGATAGCCTCACCCGCTGCCTTTGTATCGGCACGCAGGTCCAGCATCTCAGCGTGCAGCGCAATCGTTTCCTTGAGCTGGTCGAGACCCTCTCCAGTCTTGCCAGATACGCAGACCATCGGAGTATCGCCGCCCATACTCTCGACAACGATCCCTTGGTTCAGGAGCTCAGTGCCAAGACGGTTGGTCACCTCATTCTTGTCATGTTCGTGCATGTCCATCTTCGTGACGGCCACCACGAGCGGCACATTGTTCTTGAGCGCCAGACGTGCCACCTCCACAGTCTGCGGACGCACACCGTCGTCTGCCGCTACCACAAGCACGAGTAGGTCCGTAAGCTCCGATCCACGCGAGCGCATGTTGCTGAACGCTGCGTGGCCAGGCGTGTCGATGAAGGTGACCTTCGACTGGGAGCCAAACTTCTTGCCCATTTCCACTGAAAAGGCACCGATCCGTTGCGTGATACCCCCCGCCTCCGTGGCTGCAACCTTGGACTTGCGCAGCGCGTCCAGCAGCGTCGTCTTGCCGTGGTCGACGTGCCCCATGACCGACACAATGGGCGGTCGCACAGGGAAGTTGGAGCAGTCTGCAGGAGGCGTTGTGAGCTCCAGGTCGACGAAATCGGGCGGAAGCAACACCGGAATCATGTTCTGCGAGTCGACCACGAGCTCGGCGATGTCGCTGGTCAGCACAGACTCTTCGTTGAGTCCGTTCTCGCCCAAGTCCTTGAGCGCGCGGAACACCACGCGGGTCTTGACGCTCATGCGGTCCGCCAGATCCTTGACCGTCACGGAGGTGGGGATCTCCACCTCCTGCGCCGGCAGCGCTTGCTTGGGTTTGCGCTTCGCCTCCTTCCGCTGAATCCTCTGGGAGCGGCGGCGCTCGCGGTCCTCCGTGTCGCTGCGTCCATCCCAGTCGACATCGCCGAACAGGTCCGACTCGGAGTCGAAGATGCTGTTTTCGAACTGGAAGTTCTTGAGCAGACTGCGCGTGCCTTTCTTGCGCTTGATGTTCATCTTGATGGACTTGCGGCTCGAAGGCGGACCCTCGCGGCGGTCGCCCTCTCCGTCGGACGGAATACCTAGCGCCGCCAGTACCGTGGACGGGTCGTTGTTGGCCGAGAAGAGCTTGGTCTTCTTGGGCTTCTGGCGCGGATGCTTGGGCTTCCTCTTGTCGAACTCGCCGTCGTCGTCGTCCAGCCCCAGCCCCAGCTGCGCCAGAGTGAGTTCGGGGTTGTCGTCCTCCTTGCTGCTTCCTCCGATGCCGTCGAGCAGATCCAGCGACGCGTCAGCGAGCCGCACACTGGGTTTGAGCGACTGGGGTGGCGTGGGCGTGGTCTCTGCATTGCCCACATCCTCAAAGGCGAAGCTCAGCAGGTTCTGGAACTTGTTGGTAAACACGGGCGGCTCCTCGTCCTCGGCCTTCTTGGGGCGGCGCTTCTTGGGCCGCGGCTTGGCCTTGTGGGCCTCGGCCGTGGGCTTGGGCGGCTCCTCCGTTCTCTGTGGCTGGCGTTTGTTGCCCTTGAACTGGTTGCGCGCGCGCAGCTTGGGCACCGACGGCGCGCCAAAGCGACGTACGCCTTGCAGCAGACCTGCGGAAGCGGCGCCGACACCCGCGGTGCGCTCTAGCAGCAGCGCGGAGCGACGCAGCAGCATCCACTGACCCGTCATTCCTTGCCTGACTGGTGTGCAGAAACCTCGACGTGAAGAAGGTGACTGGTGTGCTGCACACGTAAAACCTCCGAGAGTGCATAATTGGGTATTCAGTGTGCGAGGGAACTTCAGCCCCATACTCTGGTCAAGTGACCTGAGACCGCAGGAAGCCTCAGCGGAAGGACTCCTCTGCTGCGCTGTGTGGGGCAGGCGGGCGGCGATAGATGCTGAGCGTGCCGCTGATGTTGTTCCGAAGGGGCGACACGTCCTTGACGGCCGAGTTTCGTGAGTTTCGCGCGTGTTCCAAGCCGCCCAATAGAGCGACTGCCGCGTGGCTCGCGCGCTACTTCCTACCGAGTTTCAGGGCGCGGGGGAAGCACAAGCCGCTTCCAGGGAATACAATGATACCAGGTTCAGCAAGTTATTCGCGCCAGGAGGCGACGACCAGCAGCCCGTGTCCGTCCTCGAGCAGCAGCTCCAGTAGCAGTGACAGCAGTAGTAGCAGTGCTAGTTCTAGTTCCAGCTCCAGTGACAGCTCCAGTGACAGTGAAGGGGAAAGAGAGGCACCACCGCCTCCTGTCAACAATGGTAACAGTGGTGCAGGAGACGGAGGGGACGACCAGAAGAAGAAGAAAGACGAGGACGATGGCAACAGCAGCGACTCCAGCAGTGACAGCTCGGCCGCTGAGAGTGACCAAGAAGAGGAAGAGGGAGACGGCGTCCTGATCGACACAGACGACGAGAAGACAGCGGACGACGACATGAGCGAGAGCGACGGCAGCTCCGACCTGGAGAACTCGTACCCGAGGCTACCCTCCGCGCCCGTGGACTCGCTCATCGCGTTCCGACAGCAGGCAGCGCACAAAGAGCTACAGTTGACGGAGAAGCTCAAGAAGGAGGTGATTGCAGATGCGAGACAGAGGCAGCAGGAGCGGCGTGAACAGGCGCAGCGCTCCAAGAGGAAGAAGAAGGCGCCGCAGTCCAAGCGGCGACACTCGAAGCAGAGTGCTGTGGGGTCCAACGGATCGCCGCACCTCGAGAGGCACCCCAAGAACGGCAGCACCGGCACTGCTGACGTGAAAATGACTTCCGCAGACCAACAACAGGACGTGACGGAGGACGAGTGGCTGGTGGACTGCTCCTGCGGACTGAAGGAGAAGAACTACGACGACGGCACCTCGATGATCCTGTGCGATAGCTGTTCCCACTGGGTGCATGCCAAGTGCGCTGACAAGCAGCCGGAGGCGGTGGCCCAGGAGAAGTTTCTGTGCTTCAGGTGCAGCTGGATGTTCGACTGCGTGTGCGAAGTGCGTCACCGACCCAACCACGACGATGGGCAGCGTATGGTGGAATGCGAGACCTGTAAGACCTGGCAGCACACGCTGTGCGTCGGAATCCCGATGACCGAGGAACCCCGGGACGACTATCGATGTCCTCGCTGTGTGAAGAAAGGTCGCCGACGCACTTCTTCATCGTCCAAGCCTTCATCGTCTAAGTCATCGTCGAAGGGGAGTGAAAGCCGTGAAAGGCAGCGAAAGCGAAGCCACACCGAGACGCCGAAGCACCGCCGAAGGAGCAGAGATGCATCTCCGGTGGGTGCGGTGGACGTCCGGCCTTCAGCTCGGTCGAGTGATTCTTTGACGACGCCTACACGCTCTCACAGGAGCCGACGTGCTGAAGCAAAACAGTCGCCCAAGACCGAGAGGAAATCTCCACAGGCGCAAATGGCTCCCGCTCCACCTGTTCCGGCCGCCTCGCCACCGTCTACGCCCCCACCTCCTCCATCTACACCGCCTCCAGCTTCAAGACGTGATCACAGTCAAAGAGAGCGTAGTCATGGAGAGCGGAGCCACGGACGTTTGAAACGAAGAAGTGATAGGGAAAGAGAACGCTCGGATGCCTCTAATGGCTCGTCGCATCGGAAGCGAAGTCGACCGCAGGGCAGCGCCTCGCAGCCCTCGAAGAAAGCGCCCTCGGAGTCAAGTGATAGGGAGAACCATGCTCCACCCCCAGCCGCTGTGACGCCGTCGCCGAGAGGCAAAGGGCTCATGCTTCGAGGGTATTCTCCTTCTTCCGCTAGAGCAAGCACCCCCACGTCGAGATCTGTGGATGTGCGTCCACCGCTCCCGCTCACCCCGCCGTCCGGAGGAGGCAGCAGTGCGCAGAGCTACAGCAGCAATGGCCACAGTACCCGCAAGCGCAAGGGCAGCTCCGCGCGTGATCGTCTGGCGAAGAAGCTCAAAATCAAGAAGTCTTCACTGCGGTAAAGCGAAGACGACGACGCACGTGGGCGTAAGGCGAACGCAGACTCGATGGTGGTGGCTGGGAACGCGCATCAGTTGGGGGGGCTAGTGGAGGATGGGATAGTTATTGTGCTGCGAGAACACGTAGTTATTCATTTGTTTGGACGCCAAGGCCTTATGTCCACGGGTAGAAGGAGGGGAAGAGCACGCTGCCCAGCACTGTGAAGAGCAAAAAGTACCCTACGACAAGCCGGCCATAGCTTGTCAAGACCGGGAGCGCCTTCCTTTTCATCGAGGGGCCACAGAGCAGAGCAGCTGGATGCCAAAAGAGCGGAGGACACGCACACAGCAGCCGCGTGGTCACCTGGATGTGCACCACGAGAAGCGCGTTCACCACCAAGAACAGCCAGTGCACGTAATACGGAGTGAGAGCAGTTCCTCGCCAGCCGCGTCGTTGCTGTTGAGGTGCCTGTCCTGGCACGACACTGCCCCTGAAGTATCCTTGCAGCGCGTGCAAGCTCAACACGATGATCGGCGCAGCGAGGAGAAAGTTTGGCACCTGCTTGAGCTCGTAATAGCGGAACAGCCCCACGTTCCAGTACTCGCTTTGGATGAACGTGTACATGGCCGACAAGTTGGGCACCGCCTTGGCGCACCAGCTACGGTCCTCCGCAACAGCACTAGCCACCTCCCCGCCAAAGTGCCGCACTAGCGACGGGCAGTACGGCATCATTGAGGTGACGAAGTACACGACTTGCGGCCCCACCGCAAGGACACCGAGAGCTGCAGTCTGCATCCAGAAGACTAAGAACCGGAAGAGCTCCCTCGGCGACGGCGAAACTGTCACGCGATGCCATGCAATGAACACTGCAAACCACACTCATAAGACTCCCAGCCTCAATACACCACGCCACCACACTGTCAGTTGAACGTACATGAGAGCAGAACTCCGTTGGATCTCGTGGCCGACGCCGCGCCGAAGAGCAGCGCGCAGTACACCAGATCTCGAAAGGATCGTCCAGACTTGGGCGACTCGGCGTGTCTGGCCAGGAAGTACATGCCGCTGAAGCTCAGGAGACACATGAGACTCTCCGAGTAGACGGCTGACATGAAGATGCTGGAGGGCGCCATGCAGAAGAGGTAGGCGGCTCGGCGCGCCACGGGCTCATCTTGAAGCACAACGCGGCCCAAGCGGTAGAGGAACAGCGCGGCCAGCACGAAGCTGACGTTGCTGATGAGCCAGCCACTAGCCAGTACGGCCGACGCCAGCTCAATAGGCAATATGCGACCTAGCCAGCGTGCTAGCAGTGGATACAGCGGGAAGAAGGCGTGGAAGTGCTCGAAGTCGTAGCCGTGAAGCGCGATGTGCGAGAAGTAGACGCCGTCCCAGTTGGCCAGCGCCGCGAGTGGGGAGCTGCCCGCCTGTAGGTGCGACGACGTGTCGTAGGGCGTCACGACGGCGGATGTGGCCACCGCCAGGAGCGTCACGAACGCGCGGGAGGCCGCCGCGAAGACGACAACGCGGCGCTCCATAACCCAATTGAGCGCGGAATTGAAACTACTACTAGGATTTAGCAAAATTCTAAATATATATCTCTATTTGTTCATCAAAAATCTCTATCGCCAAACTCTACAGCTCTTGAAGCCACGCGAGCGTGTCCTCTGCGCCGCCTTCCTCCGCGTGCTCTAGCGCCTGCTCCACCGAGCACGAGCTGCGGACATCGTCGTAGAGGAACAGGGCGACGTCCAAGTGGTCCATGTAGGCGGCGGCGTTGAACGCCTCCAAGCCGCCGCAGACCTCGCGGTGGTGCTCAGTGAGCCACTGGACCGCCGGAAGGTGGCCGTTAGTGGCCGCGAGTTCCAGCGCATTGGGCGTCCAGCGCGAGTCGGTCTGGCCGGCTTCATCCTCGTCGCCGGACTCGTCGTCCACCGGCTGCTCCTCCTCCACGCAGTTGCAACGGTCGAAGTGCAGCCAGCGCAACACGTGCACGAAGCCCTGGCGGGCAGCTTCCTCGACGGCCTTGGCACTGGTCTGCCACTCGCTCGTGGTCGGCTCCTCGCGCAGGAACTGGAGGATGTCCACGTGACCGACGGCGGCAGCGGCGTCCATCGCGGTAGTCGAAGCGGGCGAACTCTGCTCGTACAACCCGCGGAAGTGCGCCACCAGCCACTCGACGCAGCTGCGGTGGCCGCCCTCGACAGCAGCGACCAGCGCGCTCATAGCGTCCGACTCAAACGTGAGGTTCACCAGGTCGTTCTCGTACAAGTAGACGAGAACGTCGCTGTGGCCGTTGCGCGCGGCCTTCTCGATGGCCTCCACGGTGCAGGCGGGAAGGTGTCCGTCAACGCTCATCGGCAGCGCCGTGGCGTGGTCGTGGAACCACTTGAGAATGCCCACCTGGCCGTACTCGGATGCGACGTCCATCCAGGATCCGGCGGCTTCCTCGCACTTGAGTGACTTCACCGGCAGCACAGCAATGAGCCACGTGAGCACCGCAGCCTGGCCGTTCGCGATCGCGGCGTGCACCATCTTGGGGCCGACGCTCTCGAAGAGTTGCGGGAAGCGTTCGCTCAGGTATTCGAGGATGTACAGGTGGCCGCCGCGTGCCGCGTTGACCATCGCGCTGGACGAGCACTCCTCCTTGCGCACTTCGCAGAGCCAACGCACGATGTGCAGGTGGCCCTCGGTCGACGCGTAGTTCACGGCGCTCGGTGTGCAGCCCTCCGACCGGTTCTCATGCAGCCATTGCAGCACGTTCAGCTGCCCATTCTGTGCCGCCAGATCCATCGCTCGCGTTGTGCAGCCCTCATTACGGTGCTGATGAAGCCACTGCACGGCTTCGAGGTGGCCACTGCTGGCGGCGTAGTCCATGGCCTTGGTAGTGCAGCCTTCCGAGCGGTGCTGGTGCAGCCACTGCACAATGCGGAGGTGTCCGTTCTTGGCAGCATCATCCATCGCGCGCGTCGAGCAGCCGTTGAGCTGTTCAGTGTTGTGCAGGTAAATGAGGATGTCGAGGTGTCCGTTGCAGGCGGCGAAATCCATGACGAGCGAGTTGCTGTCCGTCTGGGGGGCCGTCAGCGCCAGGTGCTGCACGAGGAACTTCATTCCTTGCGAAGCCGCTCGCTCCAGCGTCCACGCGCCCGAGTAGTCGAGGTACTCGTTCATGGCGCCCCACACGTGCGACAGCTCGCTCACGCCGTCGCGGTTGGTGCACACAAGTTTGGCCGCCGTCAGCACCATGTTGGTTCAGTCGCGTCGTCGGTTGGTGGCGAGAATGGTCGAGGAAAGAGGACGAGGACCGACTGGAGCTGCGGCGGG
Source organism: Phytophthora chlamydospora (assembly GCA_012295415.1). Classification (NCBI taxonomy): domain Eukaryota; phylum Oomycota; class Peronosporomycetes; order Peronosporales; family Peronosporaceae; genus Phytophthora; species Phytophthora chlamydospora. The sequence goes on along the minus strand of JAABLK010000014.1, from coordinate 94,928 downwards.
AGGTGCACGCGTTGCGAGGCGAAAGCGGGAGTGAGGACCGACGAGGCCAAATTAGCATGTGGTGGGCAGCGAGCGAGTCCTGCCCACCAGTGACGTACGGCGAGGCAGCGCGCCGTTTCGCTTCTGTCGCAGCGACAGGACAACAATGTCAAAAGGCCACGTACTTGCGTGTGAGATGGATGGCCAGCAGGAAGACAGGCGGCCCGCGAGATTTTTTTTTAACAAGCTCAGGACGTTGCCATGAGGCGCAACCGCTGCCTCCTGCTGCACGCTCGACGAACATCGTCGTGAGGCCTCGCTCGCGGAAGTTGACAGCGGCGCCTGCTGCTCCCCGCCCTCGACTCAGATTCGTCAGCTTGATGGTGCAGCAGCTGGGCTGAATATTATTGTTTCTAAATCTGAAACGCACAGCCTTAAATCTGCTGTTGATTACGGAAACGATATACATAATATGTATACCACACAATTTAAGAAAATGTGTGTGGTCCACTCCGGTATCTTTAAAGATCGGGATTGGACTTTTGTCCAATCCGTGGCGACGTCCACTTCAATCACTTCCAATCAGATCGCGCGCGATCTTGGCTTTCATTCTCCGTTCTTCTCTTTGCTGGGTTGAACTCGAAGCAAACCAAGGGGAAAGGCAAGTGGCAAGATCGCGATGGCGGCGTGGCGCTCCGCGGCCTTCCTGGGCCTGTTCGGCGACCCGTACCTGCGCGGCACGCCGTACGAGGCCGGAGGCGACCCGCAGGCGCTCGTGGGCGCGCTAAACGGCCTCTCGCAGCTGCTGCAACCACAGCAACAAACCCAAGCCGACGCCCCAGACGACGACCCGGTGACGTTCTCGCTGTCGGTGGAGCAGGAGCGCGTGTTGCAGACGACGCTGCTGCCTCAGCTGGCCTTCTGTGGCCAGTGGGCCGAGAAGGGTCTCAAGATCGAGGACGCGGTACAGTTCCAGGCCTTCCTGGCCGAGTGGAAGGCCGAACTGCAGAAGATGGAGCTGGCACAGCCTGTACTCGTGCCTGGAGGGTACGTGGGCAACGCTACGAGCCACTCTATCATGTACGTGGTGGAGAAGACCAGCGACGACGGACTGTACTCGTTCACCGTGTGCAACAAAGGCCCCGGCGCCGAGATGTACCACCCGTGCCGCGTCGAAGGTGGCGCTGACAAGATTCGCGTGCAGCCCTGCATCCAGATCAGCGGTATCCCGATCGCTCGCTTCATGGACATGGCCTTCTGGGCACTGCTCTTCTCGCTCTGGGTGCGCAAGCCCCCGTCCGAGTACCACCGAGTGGAGACCATCTACGACGTGTTGCTGCCGTGGCTCGCGGGCGACAAGCTGTTGCCGCTCGCGAGTGAAGCTACGGAACAGCAAACTCCCACAGACTGGACTGGCGCAGCACTGGGCGGCGTGCACACGGCACAGCGAAGCCAATTAGGATTCTGCAAAAGTGTCATCGAAGCAATACGGTACTTGTGCCTCCGCAGCAAAGCCTTCACCAACGACGAGGTGGAGTATTCCATCTTGTATAAGCTCCGCTACCGTCTCTTCCAGCAGGTTGTCAAGGGCTTGGAGATGGCCGAAGATCCGGCCAAGGCAACACCAGAGGGTACGCTGGAGAACGCACTGCGAACGCTGTCCACCATCTCCCTCCAAGACTCGTTGCAGGGCACGCACACAGTGGCGGAGATTGACCCGGATGCCGTTGTTGGTATTTATTTCGCTCTATCGACGTCTGCGGCCTGCCGGAAGTTGACGAAAGTGCTGACCGCATTGAGCGAGCACCTCCATGCTGCAAACAAGAAGTTCACTGTGATTGTAGTCTCGGTTGACCAAGAACAGAAAGATTATACCGCTCTTGTGGAGAGCCTGCCAGGGCACACATGGCTTATGGTGCCCTTTGCGGAGATGGAGGCTCGGAAGCAGCTCATCCAAACATTCGGTGTCACAAAGGTGCCGCAACTCATCGTGCGAGGAGCCGATGGGACCATTTTGACGCCGATGGGTAAGGAGTTAGTGCTGTCAGATCCGACTGGTGCGTTTTACCCATGGACGAGCGAGGACTTTGCCCTACCGAAGTCAACTCTATCTGTGTCGGAAACCAAGTGCATCGCAATGGGCGTCAAGCAAATTGGGCTGAAAACACTCAAGCACCACGAGCGCAACAATATTCAAGCTCGCGGCCTTGGCCACGTGAACAAGCTCATGAGCCAAACCGAGCGGCTCGTGGAGTCTGTAGGGGTGACTGCTAGCTCCGATGGCAACAATAAGCGTGAGACGGCTACACTGGAAGAAGCATTTCCTTTTGCCCCTCACGCTAATGTGGAACTGCTCCAGATGCAAGGAAAGGAGAGTGAATACGCCGGAAACGCCTCGGAGCTCGAAATTCCTGTCCTTAGCAACTTCTTGGATGTACCCGAGCGTGTCACGTCCGTCCCACTTGCTGTTGCCGCGTTTGTACGGTGTCAAGCTTTGTGTGAATCGTTGCTGAAGCGAGCTGCTGAGGGCTCGTCCTCTTCTCGGATGTCGTTACACCACGAAGTCATTCAGTTAATTACTAGTGTCCTTGTGGAGGTGTTGCCTGTGCCGGAGCCCATCGGTGCAGACGGTGCCGCGTCGCCCACGTGCATGTGGCGACAACCTGTTGCGAAGGAAATGCAGTTTCGGTGCTTGGATCATCTCCATTCACTACTGATGATTCTGGGCTCAGTGTGGCAATCGATGGAACAGCCAAGCCGTCAATTTGATTCAGAGCGCGCACTTGCCGCGTTGTGTGTGCTGAGCATTTACGACGCTCTTCTTCGCACCCCCGCAGCTGATGATCCGATGGAAATTTCACTGATGATGGAGGAAGAGGGTGGGTATGTGTTGGCGCATACGTTCTGCAAGGCTAACTTCTCCATCCAGAAAATGACTTCCGCAATGGAGTTTGCGCGACCAAACTTTTGTGTGGTCCGAGGCCAAGTGCTTGCTTACTTCCACAGTCAAGATGCAAAGGGGAAGCGACAGCTCTTTGACTACCACATGCCGGAGGACAAGATTGAGGTCAAGAAGTATTCAACGTCTCTTCTGTTCTTTCGCCAGCTCATGGAGCGGTATCACTATCAGCTGATTGACCCGAACAACCAGACCCCACCTACTGAAATGGAAGCGCTGATGGAGTGGTTCTGTAGCGACACGACGCCCATGGCGGATGATCATCCTGAGGTGGGGCTGACGCGTGACTTGGTCATGGTGGTGAAATTTCTAGCTACTATGGAGACAAAGGAGGTCGAGCTCATGAGACGCCGTACCGCACACCAGCACTGGCAGATGTGGCAGCTCTCTTTCGACGATTCATCAGCAACTCAACGACGAAACTTCTTTGGGATGCGAGGACTGAATCAAATTCTTCACGCTACACTGAAGTGGGAGGTGGTTAACTTCCGTGGAAGTGATCAAGATATCGCCGATGTGGAGGTGGAAGGGTTCATGGAGAGAAAGGTTTACTTCGGTGAGGGCCCAATCATTACAAGTCCTGCGAACCTCAGTGCCCTTCTTGTGAAGAGTTCGAGTAATTCATCCGCGGGAAGTCTCCCTACAGTTATCACCGAAGACGACATCATGCATCTCACCGACTTGCCAACCTACCATGGAACGCTTTCGGCAGAAGAATCGGAGTATCTCATGAGCTACTTGACGGTGCCTTATACTCGAATTCCACTAGTGGCATCGTTCTTCTCCTCGCGAGACCGAGTGACGTACTTGTTCAATCCGATGCTGCAGCAACTATTCCGCGCCGTTTTGTTCGAGGGTGGAGACTGGGTCTTTGACGAGAAGGCTGAGGAAATTTCTCACATCCCACTGCGGAAATCCAATCTTGTGATGCATGAGGAAGCTATCCAACGGACCTTCGATGCTCGAGTTCATCACCAGAAGTGTGAAGACCATCTAGGTACGATGAATGGGCTGCTTTTAAACGAACTGATTCACGCGCCAGAGGCGATTGTGATTCCTCTGCTGAAGATGCTGGACGCTGTGAAAGAGCTTGGCGAGGCATCAGTCCATTCGGCAGACGCTCGCTTCATCTTGTTTATGATCAAGCTAGGGATTGACGTTCTTCGTTACATGACTTTTGCTCTCGACCGGTGCATTGCTGGTGATGACCAGGCTCGCAAGAAGAAGCTGGAAGGCTATCGATCTCAGCTGATGACCTACGCGTTTGGATTTGCGCACACAACGCTCAATAAGTGGAGGCAGGAAGCAGAGGCGGCTAATAATTTGCAGACAGCGTGCGTTATCCATTCGTACCTGGCACTCCTTCATGTGAGCTTGCGACCATCTGAATACGACCCGGAAAAAGTGTCCGAAATGATTGGCTCAATTGCGTACGTTCACAACTGGCATTGCTTCGGGATGAAACTGTCCACGGACGGTGGTGACGAGAAGGATGGACTTTCAGCGGAAGAGCGACTGCTGCGCTGGCTTCAGGCCCAGGGTATTGATACGGCGAACGTTGGCAAGAAGTCTCTAGATAAGTATTTGAAAGGGCGACCCCTGTACTTGAAGATTGGAATGCAGACTATTCAAGCGCCGAGTATCGTTGCATTACGCAACAGCGAGGGAAAAGAACTTCAGTTACCACCCGGTGACGTGCTTGAAGCCGAGATCTTCGAGACCATTCAGCTTCATCGCCGTTCAATTGTGCAATGGCTGGTAGGCCTGCCAAAGACAAATCGCAACAAGGTCTTGGGCAGTATTGTCCGAATTGCTTTGCGCTCGAACGAGCAAACTGACTCGTGGGATTGGATCGAAGAATCTGATATTGGAGGTGCAGGGAAGTACGTCTGTCGTCAACAAGAACTGAAACTGGATGCCCAGACGGGAGAAATATTGTGGAGAAACGACGAATTGAAACCTGTTCCAGACTCGATGACCCAGTACGCTGACTTCATGGCAATTTTCGGCAACAAATCTCTTCACTGTGGTCTTGTTGCACGCCAGGAACATCGCCTTTGGGTAAATATCGTTGGCACGGATTTCCAGCTTGTCGAGTGGGATGATCCGATGCACGAGATCGACCAGGGTGTTGGCGCGCCAGCAGTATATGACCCCGGAACTGTGGGTGGAGCGGATGACCCAAGCGGCAATCCCGAAGAGCTCAAAATGTATTGGGAATGTCCGGCGTGTACATGCGCAAATTTCAACGGTGATAATCCGAACGCTACCTGTGAGGTATGTGGGACCCCGCGTGTTGCTCGCGCTCCGCCTCAACCGTCACAAGGGACGCAAGAGGAAACCCCAAAACAACCGGGAGACGATGGGTTCCGCTACCTTGGAAAGGTTTTCTCACGCCCATTTGATATATATTCGGAGAAGGAGCACCCACACGCTGATGAGCAGTGGTTTGTCGATCTGGTGGGCAATGCACTTCGGCTTATGTATCCTCCTGTTCCTGAGGACAAAAAGCTGCCGTACATGCTGTTTCTACCAAGCAACCCGTTACCTGCAAACGTTAACCACGTACGCTTGATCGGGCTGGACCGGGGATCTGACGATAAAGACAAGGAGAAAATTGCGACCTTCAAGGAGATTGTGGCTTACCGATCGATGCAAGTGATGCACATGTACGCATTGGTGTCGCACGGCCGCAGACTCTATCGCAAGCTTATCTTCACTTCGAATTCGCGTCTGAGCCTTCATAGTTTCCCGTTGAACATCTCTCCCGACCAAGGCCCTGTGGACCCAGCTCTATTACGTGCCAGTGGCGAGCCTACAGAGCGTCAAACACTTGGCGGCTCTCTTGTGATTTTGCGGAAGAACCATTTACTCAATGGCACGGAACAGTTCGTACCCCCGCGCCTTCTCCAGGGTGTTATACCGAGTTGCTTGCTGGAGAATTTCCGATTTTGGATTGGAGAAGATGGACGCCTCCGAGGCGAGCCGGTTGACACGAAGTCGCAGTGGTTCCGATATCGAGTTGAGGTTGAGCTGAAAGAGACCGGACAGGCTTTTATCAGTCGGAAGTCGATCATGACATCCTTTTCACGTATTCATCGCGATGATCACGAGAAGAAGCACGCAGCAACTAGCAGTCAGATGCAGCCTCCCCCAGCTCCCGTTCGAGCGCCGGGGAATTCAGAAAGACAAGCTTCTCGCCCCCAAGCGTATCCGTCGCCTGCCTCCATTGAAGTAAGTGATGATGATGTGGTTCAACTCATGGCAATGGGATTCTCGTACGCTGGATGTGGGCTCGCTTTACGCGAGAACCATAACAACGTTGGCTTAGCGGCGCAGTGGTTGCTCGATGAAAGCAATCAGATGAAAATCCTTGCTGCAGAAGAAGCAGCTGCATCTGGGGAAGTCGCTCTTAGCCCCGAGGAGCAACACGAGCAAAATGTCGGGCTTCTCATGAGCTTGAACGGATCACCTTCACGGGTTGCGGTTGAGTACGCACTGGGTCTATTCGCCAAAGATGTCGAGCTGGCAAATGCGTGGCTTTTGGATCCTGCAAATCTAGCTGAAATCCAACGAGCTGAGGTGGCAAAAAGCGGCGTATCGGAGACGGGACCATCAGAAGGAGCGCTCCCTATTCCTATGGAAGTGGATGAGGAAACGAAAGACGGTGAGGACGAGGACGAAGCTTTGGAAGTTGTTGAAGAAACTATCGGCGAGACACTTTACCTCTTGAGCATGCTCGAAGCTAGCTCAGCGCGCGAAAGCGACGAAGTACTTGCATTGTCTGAATTGCTCAGTCGAGTGGAGGATCTATCCCACATTCTGGTCTGGTGTGCCAACAACGACGCTCAAAGTGTGCCTACTGGGTTGTCTTCAATCGCTTTTATTGAGCTGCCAAGACTGAAGTTGAAGCTTCAACCGATGAAGGATCCGCTTACTGGACGTGTCCGCCTGAACGTGATGGATCAAAATGGCTGGTTTATCAGCGATCTAACCGTTGTCATGCCTGAGGAGACATCTAAATATCTTCGTGGACTAATCGAGATTGCGCCAGACTGCTTCGTCCTTGAGTCCGACACGACAGACCTGAAGCTCATCTGTCCCAATCACGATCTATACCGTCCAGCGATCCGGGGAGAGCCATTTTCCTCGATTCTCGTCAGTGACCGTGGATCTGTGGGCTGGCAACAGGCGATGGAAACACGGTTCTACACGTACCCCGTCCATTCAAGCAACACATTTTTGCTTCCATCTTCCCTCAGCTCCACGCTGTATCTGATCCTTACCAGCTTGCTCACTCGAAACTACGAAGCAGCAATGGAGTTGATCATGGGATGCAACGTTGACGTTAAGTTTACCGATGAGGAGAAGCGAGTCTTCGACCAGTTGTCAAAGACGCTTGATGATCGTCATCCGAATGCATGTGCCTGTCGTATTCGACTGTCGCTAGGTATCGCTTACAGCGACAACAAGGCTCCGTGGAGACTAAGTGGGGAGCTGCACGACTATCTCACCTCAAGTGGCCACGTTGATGCTTCTTGCAAGCTAACACTGGAGGAAGAGAAGGAATCTCTAGCACACTGTCACCAGCGATCCCCTCTTTTGCTATTGCGCAAGGAGTTGTGTGACAACATCAAGGCAGATAGCGCAACGAAGATCGATTTCAAGATGACGCGATCGCGCGTTGGTGGACAGCCCTGGATGAAGCTTTGCTTGTACAGCAAGGGTTATCTTGCGGCACATGGTAAAAAGCTTTCAACAGTGAGGTATAATCGACCGAAGCACGGAGCCGGGATTGACAACAAGTTCCTGATTGACGAGGAGGAGGCAGGAAAACTTGTGTGGAACTGCGCGGTTGTTGGTGACGAGATCAGTGGATCGAATCGCGGCCTGGGCTTTTTGTTTTTGTACGAGTGCTTGAATCAGCAGCTTATTGTTCGCATGGGTGGAGATGACTGTACACGGTCGTTTGGCGACTTGTTCGCACGCTTCCTGCACCTAAAGTTGTCGAGGTGGGGCCGTGAAACGGTTGATGACGGCGAGGAAGAGTGTGCTCCGTCGTACGCAATGGCTCAGCTGGCCATGGTGATCGCACATCCAGGTGCTGGGTGGTCTTCATCTCCATGCGATCAAGAAAGTGTACATCTTCTTTCTCGTGGAGCGAATTTGTACTCCAAAATGACGGTTGGAACGATGCTGAAGCACTTTTTCGACTTCGGTGAGATGGAGTTCCAATCAAAGCTCGACTCTGAAGACCATCAGATTCGTGTCATTGCACCAATCAAAGCGCAGTTTAGCCAGCTACATCACACAGCTGAGCATACTTTCGAAGTACCAATTGCTCCCACAGACGAGTCGAAGAACTTCGATGCGTCGAACGCATCTTGTGGCGAGCGGCAATTTACGGGATCGAGGAGTAGTCCGATTAATCCTGAGTTCCCGCTGGAATCCATTGACGTCAAGCGCTTCATCACCTTCTGCGACCCAGAAGCAGAAGTGGGGGCGAACTTACCGTTTGATCTCTCACAGCACCCGGTGGCGCAAACGTCGGCTGCAAAAGATTTGCTCAGGAGACTTGGTGATGATATCGCCACCAATGCGAAAGCAGTGAATGGAAGCAAGGACGCATTCATCACGGGAGTCACACCGATGAATTTATCCTCTCGCGGTGAAAGTCCAAGCAGTTCAGCTGGCGAAAGTCTTCGTACGCTTATTCATCTGTGCGAAAAGATGAGATCGAGTGACCGAAAGATGGTAGAAGAGGGCATCGCGATGCTTGAAGTGTTGTTGAACGAGATTCGAGGCGACATTCACGGAAATGCCGAGCAGGTTGTCGCCGCTGACCGCTTTGTTATGCAGCGACACATTGGTGTTTACCCTCGAGTGACCTTCGACTTCCTGACATCTCTTTTGGTGTCGGACTCGTTTGAAGCAGATCTGAAGACGCGTAATCCGTTTGTAGTGAACGTGACGGCTGATCTTGTGGAAAAAATCTTACTGGTGCTTTTCCTGTGCAGTCGTATCGTACACATCAACCGAACAATCCAAGCAGCGCGCTCTCTCGTCAAACATCTCAACGTTCTTGCTGTCCCGCAAAGCGAAGAGAATTGGTCCAACATAGTGAAGATGACACGTCAAGCGTCGCGGGATTTGGCTGGTATGCTGCTTTCGAAGCGGTATTATCTCCACGATGGAGCAGAACGAGCTTCACCAGTGTGGCGCTTCGATCCACGCTTTTTGGTGTTTGAATACGTATTCGACATTCTTCTACGCGGGCGACAAGTTCAAATGATTGACAGTTTTGTGACAAGTCTAGAGGACGGCAACTCGCGCGTACAGCAAATGATCATGGGCGCAGGAAAAACGACGGTGGTGGGGCCTCTACTAACGTACATCCTCGCGGACAAGCAGCATCTTGTGACGCATGTCATGCCGACGGCGCTTCTGGAGCAGTCTCGACAGGTGCTGCGGAGTCGCTTTAGTAACCGCGTTCTTCGTAAACGTATTTTCACGTTCGAGTTTGATCGCGCGATCAGTGACGACCCAGCTGCAGCATTGCAGATGTATACGAAGCTGGACCGAGCTCGACGTCATGGCGACGTGGTTTGTGCGTCCCCGGAATCGATCAAATCGATGATGCTCAAGCTGGTTGAGCTGCTACACTCGCTTGATGAGTCCTCGGACATCATTGAACTGCCGTTGACCTCAGCGTCGCAAAATATTCGGCGCTTGAGGCGTGTCCTCGAAGACCGTTCGGAGATGGCGGATGAACTTCACAAGACGCTCAGACTCTGGCAGAGTGGAATTTTGATCATGGACGAGGTGGATGTGTTGCTCCACCCATTGCGATCGGAGCTCAACTTCCCTATTGGAAACAAATTCCCCATTGATCTTGCTGCAAACCGGTGGGAGCTGCCCATTTACTTGATCGATGCTGTCCTTGCGTCACCAGATACGTCTAAAGATCCTTCTGGGTTGATTCCACGATTGCATGCTGTTTTGGACGAGGGTTATGCTGCTCACACCCTGCAGCGCTTCCCACACCTTGTGCTTTTAGACTTGGACTTCTACGAAGCGCGCATGCTGCCTCTCCTCTCGGAAATTGCTATTGAATGGTTGCTGAAGCTGCTTCGGATGGGCAAGATGGAAATATCTGTCGATCGGATCAAGTACTATTTGGAGTGCCCCCGCACCGAACTTCATACGGATGCTTCACTTCGAGCGGACATTGAAAACGGACTGTCGGAATCGTCTATCAAGCTACTCAACCTTGCTCGCGACTGGTTACGTACGATCTTGCCTCATGTGCTTTCCAAGATCAACCGAGTATCGTATGGCCTCTTACGAGGAGAGCATCAAGCGGCTGCTGCGTCGGGAAGTAGCGGTGGCAACGCGCATTCTCGGCTGATGCTAGCCGTTCCATTTATTGGAAAAGATGTCCCGAGTCGCTCGTCCGAGTTTGCGCACCCTGACGTGCTGATCGGGCTGACCATTCTTGCGTATCGCTACGAAGGCATCCGAGTGTCCGATCTCGTGCGTATTGTATCGCAACTAAAACAGGACTTCAGTCGTCAGCTTGGACCACGTGACCAGCGTCCAGCCTGTGCATTGTTCCGCGAGTGGGTTCGTACTGGCCTTGCTGCGCTTTCGCCAGAAAAGCAGGACGCGTCTGGTGGTGTTCTTCCTCTGCCATTGTTCCAGCTTCGCGACTCGGCACAAGTTACAAGGCTCCATTTCCTGGTTGCCAAGCTTGCGGGTGTAGTGTATTACTACGTCCGACAGCATGTTTTCCCGTCGTGTATGAACTTCCAGAAGCTCAAGATCTCGGCGTGTGGCCATGAACTCGGCAGTAATTCTCTGTTCGCAAAGCGTATTGGCTTTTCGGGGACACCGTCCAACCTGCTACCGATGGATTTGGGCGAGTGCTACTATGAACCCCGCAGCGACGGCAGCATTTTTGAAGCTCTTACCAACAAACGTATTGTGTCTATCGAACGGAAGGTGGAGTGGACGGCTCGAAGCTTGTTGCTGGACATTGCGCACGCCCAGCCACCAGTGCACGCTTTGATTGATACCGGTGCACTGATCACTGGCTTCGATAACCAGGAGGTGGCTGCATTCTTGCTGGCTGAACTGCCCACGGGAATGGAAGGCGTTGTGTATCTGGACGAAGATGATCGACAGATGATTTTGCTGCGCGATCATAACGCCCCAATGCCGTTGGTGCAGTGCGGGTTGAGTCCAAGCAAGCGCTTCACATTCTATGACCAAGTCCACACGACAGGCATGGATATCAAGCAGTGCGTTAACGCGCGTGCTGTTGTCACACTAGGCAAGGACATGACTTTCCGGGACTACGCCCAGGGAGCTTACCGCATGCGCGGCATCGCTACAGGACAGTCCATTTGTCTCTTCCTCATTCCTGAAGTCGAGAACCGTATCCGTCACGAGATGAAGCTGGCGCAAGTCGAATTAAGCAAGCAGGGCTCAACACAGCAACGACTGGACGAGTTTCTACTGTTGGTTCCGGCATGGCTTCTCATCAACTCGATGCGCATGGAATCTATGCAGCTGGTGCAATTATCGCTTCAAGAATTGCACAACACTTGGCGTAGGCGTGCTCTCCACTCTTTGTTGGACGAAATTGCAGCAGCTACGACAAAGGAAGCCTCATTGTCATCCCGGCTACGACGATTTATTGGCCGTGAAGATGCCAAGACTTGGCTGCGCAAGTGTATCGACATTTTCCGCGTGGAGATATCTTATAATGTGGATGCTGCGGTGCCGACAAAGAAACAACTTTCGGATGTTATTGGGAAGCTGGTCGAGAGCCACATGGACTTCCTAAAGACAAACGAGGAGACGGCTCGAGTCACTGCTGTGAAGCAGCGCCTGGCGCATTCATCGGGGACTTCGCAGCAGATGCTCGCTGAGGATGGCTCCGAACAAGGCGATCTGCGCCTCACGGCCGAGGTTGTGCATGAGAACGAGGCAGAAGCTGAAGAAGAGGCCGAGGAAGAAGCAGAGCAAGAAGAGCAAAAGATGAGCGCTTTCACACGCGATGATGAGCACCCAATTCCGTGGAGCTCCGCGGTTCTCGCTCAGTCACCTGCGGGGGCTGCTGCAGCATCCAGTGTAGACGAAGAGATGAAGACGGCTGGGCAACAACAACAACAAGAGGAAGCAAACGTGTTCTACCCGTTCGCCCAATTCCAGGCCCACGCGGATTGCCCCAAGATTGCATTCCCATCAGAATTGCTCATGTCTGGGAACTTTTTCAGACGCCGCTGGGTGGGGCTTGGCGAGCGCCGTGTAAAGAACGTCGGCCTCATTCTCGAGTGGTCACCGCTACTCCACCAAGAGGCCATGAAGACGGTCGTGCAGCAGCTCTTTATGGAGCTCATGACCTCGGGAGCACCAGCCGGAGGCCCGAATGAAGTCGCGGTGAAGGCGCTTCAGGCCGCTGCCGAATTGGCTACCACGAGCCCAGACGCGGTTTCCTCGGCAGTCAAAGATGCCGTCGCAGTCGCAACCAGTAAAATGCCAGTGTACCTGGCGACGCTGTCGCTAGCCGAGGGCGAGACGATTCGTCGCATGATTCACAAGAACCACCCTGTGTTCCAAGTGAGCCAAGTACGGCTTCGAACAAGCGAGGGTGAGCTCGTTGAGAGCTCCTCGTTCTTTTCATCTTGGGCGCCCAAGTCTGCGCCAACGACGCTCAGCGAGATGCCGCCCCGTGAGAAGACGATCGCCGTGGGCGTCCAGTGCCTCCGCTTTTTCAACAACGAGATGTATTACTTCCCGCAGGAGCTCGAGCTGCTGTTGGAGGGACTGGCGACCATCCCCATTTCGCTGCGCCACGAGTTCTTTGAGTGTCTCCTCCGTCTTCGCCGCCGCGAGCGCCACCTGTGGGGAGACACGCCGCTGGCAAAGGTGTTCACGGCGCAGAGCGAGTGGCACTTGCTGACGGCGCGAGCCCGACTGCAGCAATTCCAGCAGAGCCTGTTGCGGAAGCAGCGACAGTACCAGAAGAAGAAGGCGAAGGGCAAAGACCCCAAGCCGACCATGGCTGCCCTCCACTTGGCCGTAGCGCTGAGGCGATTCGACGAAGACGAGGATGATCGTCTGAGCGCCGAGGAAGTTCACAAGTGCTTCGAGAGCTTCCAGCTCGGGTTCTCGTCCAAGGAGCTGAACGAGATCATTGGACTAGTCGCGGACGCTCGCTTCACGGATGGTGAGAAGGGCCACGAGCAGGGCATCCCGATGGAGACAATCTGCGCGGCTTTCGGAATCTCGCGCGAAGATATGAAGGGCGCACTGCTGCGCGACGACCTGGAGAGCGCCCGTGGCACAGCGGGGATGGACGCTGAGGCTTCGTGGGGCTGCCCCGTGTGCACGTACGTAAACGACGGCTCCGCCGACGTGTGCGGAGCCTGCAGCGAGCCCAACCCAAGGCACCAAGACGAGGACGCGCAGCACGCGCAGCAGCAGCAGGGCTGGCGCTGCGGAAACTGTACCTTCATCAACCAGCCGGACGACGTGTGCTGCGCTATCTGCGAGCTCGACATGGACGGCCAACGCGGCGTGCCCCGTGGCAAGTGGATCTGCGCCGGTGAGCAGGGCGGATGCACCTTCTTCAACTCGATGAACAATTTCTACTGCGAGGTGTGCAACCGCGCACGGCCTGACCTGGCGTCGACGCGGTTTTGAGCGGCGTAGCAGCGCCGGTTTGGTGCCATTTTTGCATGTTTTTCACTTTTGAATATTCTTCCCCTGATCAAACCAACACAAGCTGGTCCTCTACCCACCGTTGGAGGAAAAGCTTTTGTTGGCAATCTTCAAGCGTGCGGCCGACAAGCAGCTCGACCTCGCAGCCTTGGTGTCACGCAACGATCCGTTCCTGATCGTAGACGTTCTAATGGACAGAGCACAATTGGTCGCTGATGCAGGCGAGGCGATCGGCTTTACAGTTTCGGTCCAGTGCTCGGAAAATACAGTAACATATTGTATTGTTCGCAACAATTTTCCATAATAAATTATTCCATACCATATGTGCAAGAGCAAAGATAATTCGAAGTTTGAACGATGTGAAAAACTTTGTTAGGTGTTTTTCCCATTGTTATAACATATTTTGTATGACGACAAACCAAGTCAATGTGACCCAATTCAACTCGAATATCTATTTTAACCCCCCATGCAAAACTGAGTAATGCCGGCCTCATAAAGGTGCATGCTGACAGGGCGCTCTTTGCAGCATCACCACGAGCTTAGACTGGGGGAAACACCGCTCATAAGGTAAATGACCAATTAGAGGCCGTGTGGTCAATTCGAGACCGGCGCCTTGTTGTCCACTGAGCGCACTGTATTTGAAATCTTACCGTTTATTCGCTAAAATAAAGTTAAGTACGAAACCTTTACAAACAAGTTTCATGCTAGTTGGCGGGAAAACGCACTGGTGGTGCGTACTCCTTCAGAGGTTTTGAGCAACTGATCATTTCGTAATTTGCAAGATGAAGACGTACACGATCGAGAAGAAGCAAGACACCATCGCTCTGGTCCAAGCAGAAGCTACGATTGCTGATGTCGCCAATGTCACCGGGGTTCACGAAAGAACCATTCGAAAGTGGTTGGCGACAGAAGTCAGCGCCGACGACGCCTCGTGTGGCAGGAACTGCAGACGTTCTCGAATCTGCAGTCGTTTGATAGCAAGAAGTAGTTCAGAATGAGGCTTAGCACAAGCAAGAACTTAGCAAATACCTGCAGTAGCTGCCTCATCACAGTCAATAAGTGCAGCGCACGCGCACATATTAACGACGAGTCCGTGACACTGTTTTGTGCAGCATTTAGCCCGCCCTGCCGGGTTGTCCCACTTCACAGGGGGCTTCAGACACGCACGCGAGTACAGGACGAGCTTGCCAGGACGCTTGGGCAGCTGTTCGTGGTGTCCGGAGCGTCGGGGGTGGCCTAGGGCCGCCAGGAGTGCCGTCGCTCCGCGCGCCATCAGGAGCGCTGTGCTGTCGGTGCGTGCGGCCTCCCGTTTTGAAAATTTTGTGAGCCTTCTAAAAGTTATAACCCTGTTGAAGTGCTACAGCCTTCTTACAATTCGTTTTGATGAGATACCTATCCCTAGGGAAGGCTTGTGCGCTGTCACCACAATTCAATACTGAAAGTGAGGTTAATACCGGCCTCTAACTGGCGACGAACCATTTTGGATAGGTCTTATTCGAAGACGGCTCCTGTGCACACTAGGAGTGGTGCTTTGCGTGTAGGGGTTTATAAAAATAGCCCTCACGATGGGCTTTTCGGAACGGTCCAAATTTATCCTGGATGTGCGCTGGTTCTCGAGCCTCACCAATGTGAATGAAGCACTCGAGAAGCGGCCTCTAATTGACCATTTACCTTACTGTTTGTCGCCGTGCAATGTCGCTTCCAACTTCAAAAAAATAATTTCCTATGTTTGCAATAATACTACCAACACACACTCAAACAATAGTTAATAATTCCGTAGTAAAAATACCAGTACTATTGGTATTGAATAAATCTTTTCCGAGCACTGTTTCAGTCACTTGGATCTACAGATTCAAGTATCGCCATTGCCTCGCTAGCGAGTCCGAGCGAGTACTCGTCGAGAGGGCTGCCCAGCAGCACAAGGCCAAGCAAGCAAAGAAAGACGCTGTTCTTTTCGTGACGGTTCCTCCTTCGCAGATCAACAGCTCCCAGCAGGGGCTACAAAAACTGGAGGAAAAGGTGCGCGCGATGCAGATCCCATACAACACCGTCGAAGCCCTCCAGCGTCGTATGGAACTGCTCGAACAGACCAACAGCGCTCAGGCAGTCGAGATTGCAAAGCTCGAGGCAATCGTCCAACACGTCACAGAAGACAGGAAGAAGCTGAAAAATGTGATCGAAAGCCGCTCGAAGTTGCGTAGACGGCAGCACAAGCTCGTAATCACGCACCGGGAACTTCGCGTAGAAGTCAAAGCAACTGAGACCGCAATTGGGGCCGTCCTCGCGAAGCTGGATGAACAATTTGCACACTCAGCAGCAACAGCCGTCACCCCGAGTACGCGCCGCCCCGGTCAACAAGATCCCAACCCCCGCCAGACGTGCAGAAGCCCCCGAACATCCTGCTGCTGAGGGCGGAGCCATCACGCTCGATGCGTCGGTGCCACCATCTCGCGTTGGGTTTGATGGTGTACGACGCTCGGGAATATCTCACCATGTGCGTCTTCGCGAACTTAAGCCAGAGACGATGACTCAGACTTCACCATCGTTGCTGATGTCTTACGGACGAATGCTGCGAAGGCCCAGCGCACGCCCAAGAACCTCACCAAGCAGTTGACAGAGGACGCGCTGGGGAACTCAAGCTCAAGCTCGGACTTCGATTTTGACGTGGGGAGATCTCCAGACGAACTTTCACACGACGCAAGCGAGTACTTCTCGTACAACCAAACTCAGCCTCAAGCGGACGGCCGCAGATCCGACCATTACTCCAACCGGCTTGAGGACCAAGAAAAAACGGTGAAGGCAACAGCTACTTCAGACCCAACGTCGGGGTCGGAATCGTTTCATTAGTTCACGTCACCAGTTCGCATGACACGAGGATCCTCAATGTAGTGGTGGTCGCACTAGTAACAGCAGTCGGAGTCGCATCCTCATCAAATGATAGCCACTTCTCCACGTTTATTTGGCTTCGCTTGGGTTTGTGTGCTTATCGTCGCCAGGTCCCGAGTGTCTTCACATGTCCGTGTACTGCACGAGCAGAACTCCCAATGATCGTAACAGTCATGGTGAGCAGTAGCCGCCGCACCAGTCCCTGGTTTATAGGATATGCCGGGGCCAACAGGCCCCTGCATATCCGAAACCGAAGTCCGAAGTCCGACGTCCGACACGCCGATATCTTCAAAAGTTGCTGCAAGCACAAATTGCACGAAGATCACGATGACAGCGCGGCTTCCAGACCAGCACTTGCCTTCGCTAGAAGTGAAGCGTCTCGTAAGTGAAGCCATGTCAGCTCGACGATTTCCACCCGTTGTGCAATAACCTAGGCTAAACAAGGTGACGGACTTCTCTCAGCGCTTTTACGTAGCCAGTTGTTGTTTGGGCCAAGGAAGACATACCTCCACTCCGCGAATTGACAATCTCTTACCGCAAGGCCAATCTGTCGCTATTCACGTGCCAATGTTGGCACGAAAACGGCGTCTCCAAGCGCCCATAGCGCTCTCTAATTCGGACAACTTATCGTTATGATCATAGTTGAGTCGTCCTCAAGTATCAATATCAATCCATCCTGCCTGGTCACCACTTTTTTGTGCTTATGCGGTCACGTCGAGCAACAGCTAGTGGCACGCCACGCCGCCCAGCACGAACGCCGTCTCCAACGCGGCCTGCAACACCACCTTGAACGTCACCTCCTGCAGCGCGGCGTGCATCACCACCGCAAACACCACCTTGCACCAACGGCTGCAAGGGGGGTACGACAGCCACCTCCAACGCGACGCGCGACACTGCCTTTCTCACAACTCGCACAGCTAGTGGCACGCCACGCCGCCAAACGCACGCGAACCACCAGATCAAACGCCCTCTTTCTGTTGCGCGGTTTTTCTCAAATGCCGGAAGGAATGCGCTAGCCGTGGCGCAATTGCAGACTGTCCTGTGTATGGGTCGCGTAAGAAATAGAAAAGATGAGATGAGCCTTAGAAAACCTGTGCCTCTGTACCAGTAGAACCTGGGGAAGCCATAGTGAGCGCAAGTGAGCTCCACCTCCATATTTAGTGTCTTGCGCTGATTGGCTGCCGTGTCAACCGTTGCAAATTATTTGCGGGTGGGTGCATGGATACTTCGGCGACCCTCCGCGAAACATGCGACCGCCGCTTCCTGACGAGGTTCATTTCTTAAAATATCCTGCTGCAGCGACTGTTCAAGCATTGACTTAAGCGGGAGTGACCATGAACTACTTATCCTAATTTTGGATACATTTTCGAGTAACCGGGAATTAACATAGATTGTCTGAGGTTACCAGACCGTAATTCGGGTTAACCGGAATGCCAAATTTTCATTCGCGCTGTCTGTGGAAGCAACAACACAATGATTCTTAGACGGAACTCGTTAGACAATTGTCAGACAGATGAATTTTATATGATCTTTGAGAGGTTGATGCCATTTTGGGAAAGCCTTTGGGAAAACCAGACGAGGACCTGAAGGGCAGCTCTCGCCGCACGGCAGCCACGCGGGTACGTCACTTAGGACTGGGAAGCGAATCGTGCTTTACGGGAACTAACTTCTGATGCTCTGTGATGGCAGCACGACCAATGCGAGGAGGCAGCGCTCTTGATCATCTTCGGNAGTGTCACGAGCCATGTGACGAAGTCTTTTGCCGTAAGAGCTTCAAAGTCAAGCGGCGAGATATTGCGATCCTGGGTGGTCATCTCTTTGATACGAGATCTCAGCTGCTGGATAGTGAGCGCGCTGGTGTTACCTAGACCTTCCACAAATGCTGGGGGCACCAGGGACGTTTTGTTCCGGACTAGCCATGCGAGAAAGCGGCAGTAGGAGTTCTGATAGGTAGTTCTTGAGCGGGGGTAGATGGTGTTGTCTCGAATATCGCGAACAGTGTGCTCTAATTGCTCCCAATCGGGGCCCTCCATTGCAGTACGACAAACGGTCTGACAACTTCTGCGCGAATTGCGATCTGCGCTCTGAGCCACACAATCAAACAGGGAGAAAAATCAAGCCTTTGGAAAATGTCAGACACGGTGTCGAACTCGTACCTAAATGAAAGCCTCAATGTCGTACGAAATTTGGGGAATGATTCTTAGACGGAACTCGTTAGACAATCGTCAGACAGATGAATTTTATATGATCTTTGAGAGGTTGATGCCATTTTTGGGAAAGCCTTTGGGAAAACCAGACGAGGACCTGAAGGGCAGCTCTCGCCGCACGGCAGCCACGCGGGTACGTCACTTAGGACTGGGAAGCGAATCGTGCTTTACGGGAACTAACTTCTGATGCTCTGTGATGGCAGCACGACCAATGCGAGGAGGCAGCGCTCTTGATCATCTTCGGCTTCTTCGTCCAGGCCTGCAGCACGTACGGCATCATGTCCTACGTGCTCCAGCACTGGTTCCACAACCGGCTTCGTGGGGACGGGAGGCAATGATCTTGATGTCCGACTTGGGCGGCGGATTGGTAGCCGAGCTGCGTCTCGAACTCCCCACCCGCGACGTCGGCATCGCGTACATAATGTCTTCGGCTTCACTGGGATAGAGACGTGAGTGTCCCTCGCTGCAGAGGTAAATTGCGCACAGGACTGCCACTTCCTATGCCGTCAGGTGGATGTATTGCTTTGATCTTATCGTCTTTATGCTAACTAGCCTTACTAACTAGCTGTTGTTTTCGCTTTCTTCCTCACCAGCTTGCCCACCGTTGCCCATCCAAGCTGCCCGCGGCGTCGTTTCCGCGAGTGCTCAGTTGTATCATCTACAGCAACGCTGCCAGCGCAGTCCGCAAATACTTGCATCGCGTCTTCAATAGTCGGTGAAGCTTGAAGTAGGTTTTTCGATGCAGCATCGTTCTCAATCTTGAGCATGAGATAGCGTAGCTGACTAAGACGCTTTTGCATTTTTCTACTAGGCATGTCGCGGCCATCGAATGTGCGAAGCGGTGGCACCTGCTTAGCCTTGTTTCCGCACATCCAAAGCACCCATGTATGACGAACGGAACAGTCCGGGATGATAAAATCAGCAGGAACACGGCGAAATTTACCACCCCAGAAATAACAAGGTTGCTGCTCACTGACGTCGACTGTAGCTGCGGTGTCCTGCGCGTTCTGTAATTGCGGATTGGTCAGCTGGCGCACAAGATCGTCTACACCAGCGTCCTGAAGACACGTTCTGATTGCAGTATGAAGACCGTCATACGTGACCGTGCCCGCACCAATAGCTCTCTTTTCAAGCTCAGATATTATGTCACGGACTGTGTCAACTCGCGTTGCCTCAATTTTGGTCAGTGATTCAACTAACGCATCCTTGAGCCACTTCATCTCGCAGAGTATCAATACATGAGGAGGTATCCCAGTTGGGCGAATGCGTGATTCAGCACAGCCATCTCCTGTTCTAACTCGAGCAGATAAATTTGACAACACGAGCTCATCCTGGAAAATTGGAGTCTCGAAGATGTGGTGCTTTGGCGATAGTGCAGCCTTCAGAAATGCCGAGTGGTGAACCAATGAAGCCAAGCAATACTCCGCAATATACTCGAGTCGCTTTGGCAAAGCCGGAAACATCAGCCTCAGGCCATTTTCAACGCAGTCGTCACGTACTTCGAAGTGTGGCGCCAAAGTTGAAAATTTGTAGCTCTCGGTAGGCAACCCAGCTACCGTTCGACCAACGTGCTCGCCAGCAGCCTCATACCTCAGATAAGTATTCTGTACACCACCAAGCGACCAGCCTGCACGCAAGTGAACCGCTGTCGACGACGGGCATGCTGTTGAGCCTGACGAACAAAATGTTGCTGAGCCCTTCCGCATTGAATGAGTGCCTAGCTCGGTGGCATTCAGGCCCTGGCGCTGCAACTCGGCTAACACATCGTCTTGGTCTAACAACCGCATCCAGCACTTCCGGAATCGCTCATACTGGTTGTTTCCAGGAAAAAGGAGATCACTTTCGTCAAAACTTGTCGCCGCCCAATAGAGTCCAAGGGCAACAATAGGACAGATACTTGGCTGCAGCGGGTTGGCATATATATGCCGAGGATCGCGAGGGCGTTCGCCACCCTGATCGTTCTTCATGTGAGCAAAGTAAATCTGCAGCGCGTCGCCTCTCCACTCCATGTGCGAATGCCGAATACCAAATGCGTTAGACGAGCGACACATCAAATTCCAGGCGATCACCATGTACGCATGAGCAAAAGCCATCTCCTTATTTTCGTGTGCCAGCATCTTGTCGCACAAGAACGAGTAAAGATCGAACATTAGCGGGTCCTTGCCGGTCTTGATTGAGCTCTCTCCGTTAGCGGCATCCTTTGCGAGTTTGTGCTTGAGCCCCTTGAAGTAGTTAGTGAGCTCGGATTCCAATGATTTGCTCATCGTGTGCCCGTAGTCACGAAAGAGATTGAACAGACTGGCCCTGTGTGTGTTAAGAGCAGAGTAGCTCAGCGCACTGCCATCTTTTCGCTCGAGTGTCACGAGCCATGTGACGAAGTCTTTTGCCGTAAGAGCTTCAAAGTCAAGCGGCGAGATATTGCGATCCTGGGTGGTCATCTCTTTGATACGAGATCTCAGCTGCTGGATAGTGAGCGCGCTGGTGTTACCTAGACCTTCCACAAATGCTGGGGGCACCAGGGACGTTTTGTTCCGGACTAGCCATGCGAGAAAGCGGCAGTAGGAGTTCTGATAGGTAGTTCTTGAGCGGGGGTAGATGGTGTTGTCTCGAATATCGCGAACAGTGTGCTCTAATTGCTCCCAATCGGGGCCCTCCATTGCAGTACGACAAACGGTCTGACAACTTCTGCGCGAATTGCGATCTGCGCTCTGAGCCACACAATCAAACAGGGAGAAAAATCAAGCCTTTGGAAAATGTCAGACACGGTGTCGAACTCGTACCTAAATGAAAGCCTCAATGTCGTACGAAATTTGGGGAATGCACTTTCTCTTTATAAACGTTAATTAACAATAGAAGAAGCTGCTGTCGCACAAAAAGGCTAGTGTTTTTGTTATCGCTATCAACACGAACTCAGGGAAGCCACATTGACGCAAATTTAGCCTCTATGTCTCCATCTGTTTGGAAGCAGTTGAGTCAGATACCACCCAAATAATTGTATATATACTTGCTCGTTTATTGCCACTACTCGGTTTACTACACAATGAGGAGTAGTTTGCACTGGATCTAAGTTATTTGCTCAAACGAAAAGAGCTTCCTTGAACCGGAAACACACTTGAGGTGCTGCATGTTGCACCCATTTTTGTCTGTCGTCACACTGTACACAAATCCCTCCTCATCTATTGGCTAGATTTTTGCAATCAGACGGCATACGCTTCCAAAGCGTTCGATTAGTAGTTTTGTGTGGGACATAGACAGAACAACAGTAAAAAGGGTGAAGACATGCAACATGCCTTAGTCGAAGCGGCCAAGTTTGAGCTGCTGTATCATAATGAGAATTGATGCTACGAACGCGGAAACAACACCACTTTCAAAAGTTTGTACAAATCTTTCTTATAACACCAAGAAATATGTCTGAACGACACTACTGACGATTTTAGTTTTTGATCGGCCCCGAAGAGAGCCGATTTTTGGTCTTGTTAAGTATGGGTCACATTAAAACATATGAAGTGACTTTTACACATGTCACAGATATGGGAGAGGCATACAAATTCCAAGTACAGCAAAAATAGCCATCCTTTTAAATCATTTGAACCCACTTCGGGATTTCACAAATATGAGTTAGTAGCCGTTTAAAACATTTTAAAAGCGATTTGTGGGAATAAAGCGTCGAAAGTGGTTTTCTCACGATTCTGGAAACTGGAATGTGAAAACTGGAAACTGGAATTGTTCGCTGCTTGTGATTGGCTGGAAACGCCAGGACTAGAACTGAGCTTGAACATCTGGAAACTGGAATCTGAACTTGTGGAAACTGGAAACTGGAATCCGAGCCGCTTCAAGTGTCCAGTGCAGAAGTTCAGGCCATAGTGGGGCCAAGTCAAGTGCCGCCTTCCCGACTCATTTGCGAAATAAACGCAAAGCAGAGAAGGCGAGGAGCTCCAGCGTTAGCGATGGACCCGCACGCCATGGGGATGCAGGGCGGCATGACCATGCCCACGTCCGTGGGGATGTCCGCCAACAACCCGCAGGCCATGGCCATGAACATGTACGCGCAGCCGCAGATGATGATGAGCATGGGCCAGATGCCCATGGCCGGCGTCTCGATGCCTATGGCTCAGCCACAACCGCAGCAGATGATGAACCCCGCGGCCGTGAGCGGCGCCATGCAGATGGGCGGCGCGCCCTCGGCCGACTGGCGCATCCAACTCACCCGCGAGCACCGCGCCAACCTCATCGCCAAGATCTACAACGAGATGGTGCGCGTATCTGCCGACCCCGTGCCGGGCATCAAGCTCTGGATGAACGTGTCGTGGTACGAGCTCACGCTGTACAAGGAGTCGCCCACGCAGGAGATCTACATCAACAAGATCTTCACGCGCCTCAAGTCCCTGCGCGCGCAGCAGTCGGACATGAACGCGGCCATGGCGGCCCAGGGGCTGCCCAACCAGGGCATGCTCTCAAGACTGGACTTCTCCTACTACAACACACTCAATCTGAGTCAACGGGGGGCCACTGGGGGACAAATGGCGAGCTACCCGGGCCACAACCAGTTCGGCGGACCGGGACCGCATCCAGGAGCTCAGCAGCAACAACAGCAACAGCAGAAGCCCATGGCCTCTGGAGACACGCCAGTCAAGACGGAGACGAGCATGACGGCCAGTGCTGTAGCGGAGTACTGGACGCAGCACTCGGCGCTGCGAGCCAAGCACCAGGGCGACGTGGAAAAGGTGCACAGCGCCTTCAAGAAGTACGTGGATCACATGAAGGGCCACGATGAGACGGAGCAGAAGAAGAAGCTCCGGTATCTTCTCAGCTACGTGGAGCTCTGTGCCAACATCTTGAGTGAGGATAAGGCGACGCACCCACCGCGGAAGATCGAGGAGCTGGACAAGGTCTTCAAGTACATCGTCAAGATCGTCAACCCGTATCTGAAGAAGCTGCGTACAGAGACAGATAAGCGGAGTTACCCGACCGGAGATAGTAGCAGTAGCAGCGCCGGCACTGGTGGCCAACCGAGTTCGACTGCAGGCCCCACTGCTACGACAGCGCCGGGTGGACGAACAAGTACCGGGTCCAGTACCATGCCGTCAAGCACGTCGAGTGGGTTCAGCAGTGCAATGACGCAGCCTCAAGCTGAGGGCCAGACTCAGCAGCAGAATATGCCAACTTCGGCCAGTCAGAACCAGACGCAGCAAACCCCGCAGCAGAAGCAGCAGCAGTACATCATGCAGCAGCGCACTCAGCAAATGCAGCAGCATCAGCAGCGGATGCGTCAGCAGCAAATGATGCAGCAGCAACAAATGATGCAGCAACAGCAGCAGCAGATGCAGAAGGGCTCGCAGCAACAGTTTTCGGCTCAGCAGGTGAACCAAATGAAGCAGCAGCAACAGAATAGCCAGAACGCCGCCAACCAACAGAGCGGCCAGCAGACGCAGCAGCAACTGGGACAACAGGGACCCGCTCGGCCGCAGCAGACTTCGTCGCAGAAGCCCCAGCAAGCGCAACAGCCTCAGCCTCAGCAGCAACAGAACCAGCAGCCTCCGACGTCGCGAGAAGAAAACCCATCGATCAGCTCGGGTCTCAGCTTAGGCCTGGACGACTCGTTCTACGGCAGCATGGGCAACGACCTGCTGCAGATGCCGACGCCCTCGGGCACGTCTTCCGGACTCATGGACTTCTCATCCGCGCTCTCGCCGACGAGCTTCGGCGGCATGGACCTCCTCGACTGGGACGACGGTACGGGCACCTCCGGCCAGGGTACGTCAGGCACCAACACGTCGGGCGGCGACAGCAGCGCCGACCTCATGACATTCGTGGAGACGTTGTAGATGGTAGACACTCGATTCGTTTCGCCAGTAGGTAATTGTAATTCAATTCTCAACAACAAGGGGGAGGAACTGCCCCCGTATAGTTAGCTTCTAACAAGTCCACAAAGTCCATGCAAGTCCAAGTTGAAGTGCAAATCGTCATTTGCGGCAACGTTATGACGAAAGCGGCCAAACAACTGTTCAGTCAACAAATCAAATCCTAAAGCGCCATACACTTGGCAAATACTCCCAATACTCCCCCAGCATGTCGTCCCTGCGGTCGCTGCCACCGCGCGTGCCGTCCACAGCCTCCAACCTGCACGTGACAGCGTCGGACATCAGTCTGTTCAGCCGCTCGGACGATGAGGGCGACGGCGGCGCCAGCGCGGACGAACAAGACGCAGCAGAAGATGAGAAACTCGCGGCTCGCACATTGGCGGTCACCGAGCCGGCGGAGCGCGAGACGCTGGCGCAGGAGCTGCTGGAGGCGCTACGCTTAGGTACCGCCAACTTCCTATTGGCCTACAACACGCGTGCGGGCATCGCGGCGCTGCTGCGGCTGCTTAAGCTGCTGCAGCGGCGTGACTGGAAGGCGGCCACGGATCTGCGTCAGCTGCTGGACGAGCGGCACCTGGCCTTCCGCGTGGACGCCGTGCGGCTCGGACTGTTCCTGGGCTGGTTCACTGGCGGCTACCGGGGTCTTCGCGCACTGTTGCCCGTGGTTCTGCGGCGTTTATTGCCCAAGGAACAGCTACAGGACGACCAGAAGATCAAGGAGATGTCGGCATTAGGCTCGGGAGCTATCGCCGCTTTGGCGCTCGGCTTCGTGGATGCCAAGAGGCGCCGCTCACTGGCACTGTACGCGCTCACTAGAGCGTTGCAGTGCGGGTACAACACGGCCAAGAGACAGCAACGCTGGCACTTCTGGGGAAGTGACTGGCAGTACGGCGACGCGCTGCTCTTCGGGCTCTCAAGCGCTCAGGTCATGTACGCCTACGTCATGAGGCCCACGACGCTGCCGCCCGAGTATTTCAGGTTCATTCAACGTACTGGACCAGTGGAGAAGGAGACGCTCGAGCTGGTGCAGCAGGTGAACCGAGGCCTGCCAGTCAGCGCCACGACGCTCCAGAAACTACTGGATCGGAAACCAGGAATCCCCAGGGACTTCCAGTTGCCGACCGATATCGTTCCTTGCAGACTGGTGCACGCGAACGCAGATTCTTGCGCGGTGGGGGCGCTGCTGTGCTTCAAGCGCGCCTTTCAAAAGACCTTCCCGCTCTACCTGTCGCTCTTCATCGTGCCAGGCGTGGTCATCCACTTCAAACGCTTCCTCCGAGCGCCGTTCCGGACTCTGGCGCGGTCGACCCTGAACGCGACACGGTCCAATTGCTTCCTAGCGTCCTTCGTCACGCTCTATCTCTCTTTGGTGTGCTTGCACCGCCGCGTCGTGACAAAAGACCATCGCTTCATCTACTATTTGGCCGGCCTCGGAGCATCCGTGACCATTCTTCTAGAGCCCAAAAGCCGACGATCCGGTACGCCCCGTAAGCTGCTTTTTGCCTGTCGAGTTATGCTATTGACATTGTGGGGACTTTCATGTGTGTAGAACTGGCGCTGTATGTGTTGCCGCGGGCTATTGACAGCTTGGCCATGATCCTGCACGACCGCGGGATCTGCTCGGGCTTCAAGTACGGCGAGGTGGCGCTCTTCTCGGCCTCCATGTCAGTGATGATGTACTGCTATGAGGTAAGGAGTCCTGCTGCCCTGCATCCGACTTCCAGCCTAACGTATTCGCTGACACGATTTACAGCACGAGAAGGACGCCATGAGCCCCTTTGTGCACAGCACCATGAAGCGGTTCCTACAGACTTCGACCGACAAGAAGCAGCTGTACGTGGCTTCTCTCGAGAAGAAGGAGCGACGCCTCTCGAAGTCGATCCCGCAAAACACGCCTACGACTTTAGCTGCTTCTGGATCGGCGTGAAGCAGCTCTGTTGGGTGGGTGGGTATCTCCTTTACGACACTACTCCTTCCTGTTTGTATTTCTTTGGTTGTGCGTTTTGAGCACTAGAAACTGTACTCGCTGATGGTGCTGGAGCGCCTCGGCTCTCCGTCTACCGGATAAAAAGAGAACGGACGATAGCTGCTGTGCTGCTGCGTGTTGTCTTGCTCCGAGCCTCTCTTCACTAAAGGTCCGTGCTTGAGCACCATCGACCACTACAACTTCTCAGCTTGTGCGAACCGAGAGTTTTTCGACCGCAACGTTCGCTCTTACACCTGCGCGAAGCGCACGCTGCGTACACTGGGCAGCCCCTTGAGTGCGTTCAGGGTCTCATCGGAGGGCACGGAGTCCAAAATGAGAATGCCAAGAGGCAGCTCAACGTTGGCCTGGCGGGCGAGGCCGAAGTTGGCGATGTTGATCTTGGCCTCCGACAGCTCGCTCAGGATACCAGCGATCGCGCCGGGGACGTCTTCGTTGTTGAATACCAGCACGTTGCCCTTCGGGCGGAAGGCCGGGAAGTCCGAGTATTCGTTCACACGCACCACACGCGGATCCTCGCCAAAGACGCTGCCCTTGACGAGGAGGCGGTCCTTGTTCTTGGTCTCAACCACCACGGCCAGGCAGTTCTTCAGGTGACGGCGCACAGCCGCCGGGTCGCTCTGCAAGTCGCCCTGACGCACGTCAATCCCCTTCGCCATAGCAAGCAGCGACGCGTTTAGAAGACTCACATCCGGCTGATCCTCATCCTCCTCGTCTTCGAGCTCACGCATGCTCTCGATCATTCCCTTGAGCAGCGAGTTCTGGAGCACCTGGCGCGCCTGCGGAGTCGTGATATCGATCTGGAAGCCACCAGTAGCAGCCAGAGACACGTTCGTGATCTGGTCCTTCGGGTCCTTTGACAGGGTGAGCTGGTGAACGAGGCGGCCCAGCGACTCGCTCAGCTCCAGGAACGGCTTCATCTCCGGCAGTAGTGTCAGCGGCATGAAGACGCCGTTGGCCACGCCGCGGTAATAGCGCTGCGCGAGCGCGTCACCAACGTTTTCGGCCAGAAGACGGTACTTGCGGCCCTGCACCACGTCGTCCGACGCCGCGCCGTCCGCGTGGGTGCGCGTGATGACGTTCTCGTGCTTCATGAGTTCCTGCCACGTCGGAGACAGCGCGTCCTCGGATCCCGGCGACTGCAGCAGGTCCAGCGCCACGCCGCTGATCTTGCCCGACTCGAGGCCGCGCAGCAGCGTGTTCTCGTCCAGCAGGCCGTGGCTCCCCCTGTACTCGGCCACACTCACGATCTTGACGCCCGGCTTGCATTTCTCCAGCGCGTCGTCGCCAAACATACCGCGCGTACGGGCCGTGAGCGGCGCGTGGAAAGTGATGAAGTCGCAGTTCTCGTACAGCTCGTCGAGCGTGACGCTCTTGACGCCCATGAGCTCGGCCGCCTCCTGGTTCAGGTTGGGGTCAAAACCGAAGACCTGCAGGCCAAGGGCATGGGCCATGTCCACGACACGGCGCCCGGCCTGGCCGATGCCGACCACGCCCAAGTTCTTGCCGGCCAGCTCCTGGCCCGCGAACTGCTGGCGGTCGAACGGCTCACCCGAGCGCATGCAGGCCACACTACGCGGCAAGTGGCGGGCCAGCTGGATAAGGAGACTGAGACCGATCTCAGCCTCCACGGACGAGCGGTCCCCAACCTGCTTGGGCTCCAGTTGCAGCAGCATCACGCCCTGGTTGGTAGCCTCCATGAGGTCGATATCCTCGCTGGGGATGGCGGCGGCCGGCACGGCCACCAGCTGCAACTTGGCCTTGGCGCCCTCGCGCAGCAGCGCGCGTGGGAGTTTGGTGCCTGGTGCCACAAGCAGCGCGTCATACTCCTTGGCCGCCGATGTCAGGTATTCATCCGAGGCCGCGCGCACTTGATCAACGACGTGGCCGCGCTGTACCAGTTCTTGGACACACGAAGCCTCGGCCACGTGCTCGGGCACGTCCACGCACAAGATGCGTCGGCTGCAGTCGGCCGCAGCGGAGAACGGAGCCACGAGACGAGGCGATAGAGAGGACGCGCGCAGGGCCACCGTGGGCCGCGCGGAGAGGAGACGCTGCCACATCTTGCTTGACCTTGGGACTTGAGCTCTCGGCCCTTGGATCGGGAAGTGATGGATAATTGGGGTTTTTAGACGAAGAGTCGAAAAGCCCAAACTTCGAGCCCAAGCCAAGGTTTTTTAGTTTGCTTTCAAACGGCGAAGATGTATCGACGAGGAAGGGGATTCCGCGGTGCGGAAGACTGGCGCCGCATGCCGCCGTACCTCAAGGCGGTGATCGTCGGCTCTGCTGCGGTTGGGGGATGTATGTGAATCTGTATTGTTTGCTGGAGTTTGGTGGGTTTTCATTGCGTGGGGGCTGAGATCTTTGCTGCTGATGCATTCCCTGACTCCAAGTGTACGTCGTGAGTCACGTCGAGACGATGCCGCTCAACGGACGGCGCCGCCTCATGTTCCTCTCGCCCGGTACGTGTAGTTATTGCAAGGGTGTCATTCATTATTCATGGCACGGTCTAAGCATGGTTTTGTCCTTCTTCTTGAACAGCCCACGAAGAGCAATTGGGAGAGCAGGCGTACCGAGAAATCCTGAGCAGCTCTCGACTGCTGCCGCCGGCGCACCCGGTGGGGATGGCTTTTTTGTGATTGTTGCACGGGTGGAGAGTCTGTTGACTTGAGATCGCACCAACTGCTTGTGTAGATGTCGCGCGCGGTGGCGCGTGTTGGGCACAAGATCGCGGAGGAGACAGACGCACCGTTCATGAAGTGGAAGTTCCACGTGATCGAGGCCAAGGAACCGAACGCCTTCTGTCTACCTGGCGGGAAGGTTTTTGTTCACTCGGGGCTATTCAAGGTGCTGCGCAATGAAGACGCACTAGCGGCCGTGATGTTCCACGAAGCCGCGCACGGTTTGGCTCGTGAGTCGCGGTTGGTGTAAGAACGAGTTGCAAAACGTTGACGAGACTAACGGAGTCGTTTAATTTGTTGCTGGATCAGGTCATGGCGCAGAGAAGATCTCGTTCAGCCTCCTGGTGTACGGACTGCTGGCGCTCATTTTCCCCGACTACGGCCAGATCAGCGACCTGGTAAGGACTGCGTCAACTCTGAAGTATTCCACCTGTATCTACGTGCCACTTACGAACGAATTTTGCGTTTTCTAAGATGGTGAAGCTGGCGGTGGATTTACCTTTCTCGCGCAAGCTGGAGCTGGAGGCCGACTCGATCGGTCTCCGGCTGATGGCGCAGGCGTGCTACGACCCGCGCGCCAGTATTCAGATGAACACGTCCCTGGGCCAGCTCGACAAGGGGTCTCAGCTCAAGTACTTCTCGACGCACCCGCCGAGTGCTGAGCGAGTTCAGGCTTTACGGTACGCTAAATCCTCGGGACTGTGTTTGTATTCTGAGCTGACGTATATTTCGCTGTCTGCGCTGTAGCGAGCAATTGCGCGCTGCACTCGAAGTCTATGAGTCATCCGACTGCGGATCACGGAAGCAGGCATTCGCGAGAGCCATGAAACCAGCTTTCTCACCAGAGGGAGCTGCAGTTCTGGATTGGTAAAGGCCGCAACGAAACATATTCGCGATTTAGCATTATGAGTTTCTTCTTTTTTTTCGGTGACCGGGGGATTGAAGCACCACCGTCATATCGGCGGCTGAGACGACCCACGAGGGCATTTTATACTGCTCCGTGGAGGGAACGCTGCCATCGTCGACAAGCTGCCAGGTTATGCGGCCCGTTCGAACGTGGACGCAACGCTACATGCAAGTCGGGTGCGGCGGCCTCTGCGGCATGATCAGGATGCAAGTGAACGCGGCGTCCGGCTCGCAACAGGTGAATGGGAGCGAGTTTGTGCTGGCTGCGACCGACATGGGTGGGGCTATGGACGGCAAGCCGTTTGCGCACAACCCCGGGCGCCGGAAATCGTTCGCGTACAGTGCACAGCTCCTGACGGCACTTGTGAGTAAGACGTTGATCCAAGCCTACTACGCGCAGGAATCGAGATACTCGTACTTCAACGGATGCTCCGATGGCGGTCGCGAAGGGATTATGGAGGCGATACGCTACCCAGGTGATTTTGACGGCATCCTGGCGAGAGCGCCTGCCATGCTGTTTCAGTTCCATATCGCAGCGAGTATTATCGTTGAACGTCCACGACGAAAAAGAGGAGTCTTCACCTGCTCATGCTTGGGCTTGGGCCAGATCCGTGGCTGACCTTATTCACAGGCTCAATCGGTGAGTTGTCATGATGTCGAGTCCACTTCCGGCTATCGCAACTTACAGCACGCTCATGGTATTTTGAGATGGAAGGATATCCGTCAGGGTCAGCCCACTGCCAACTCGATGGTACAATGGGCACCTGCAATAATTGCATGGCAAGACCTCGTGAGCCAAAACGATGGAGCTTGGCTGCTAGATCCCGTGAAGTGCAGCGTAGGATACCTGCTCGTACTCTTACCCCACGAAGTTCAAGCGGGGCTTCATTATTTGTGTGCGGACAGGATGGGGCCAAACATTTTGCAGTGCCGATCTTCCAGGAAAATTTGTTGGGGTGGTATGACAACTACAACATGACATTCCATGCTTGGCAGTTCGCGAGCGCGTAGCTTGTTAGAGACTAATGTACAACAGATCGCCTTCTCAGTTTTTACTTGGCTCTTCTCCATCGTATCGTACCCGCTAGATTGGCCACATCCGCACACCATGGCCGAGGATCACACTCTCTCTAAAAACCCTGTACACTACAAGAGGTAGTCAACGCAGCTTCCCACTTTTATCAACGTCTTCATGCCGTATCAGCAGTCGCCACAGTGTGTCGAAGTAAAGATGGTAAAAACTGAAGACCAATCCAAGAAATTAATCCACTTGCTGTCTTTGTTCTTGTTTTCCCCGCCTCGGCTCTTCAGATGTGCACGACACTCTCTAACCAATGCCAAAGCACGCATGTAACGCGGTCTCCCTGTACATGTACCGGTATCGCTTTTTCGCTTGTTGGACTGAGAACGGGGCCGGTGACCATCCTGCAATGTGCTCACGAACGGATGGTGCCCTAACTTTCGAGCTCTCCGAATCTGCCACTTTTGGATTATCTCGCAGGACGCCAAGGCTCAACACGTCGTCGCTTTCTCTGATACAACGACGATCAATAGCGCCTGTAGCTATGATACCGAAAGTGCTGAGTATGCTCTTGGCTGTAGTGCTGCTTCTTCATAATGCAGCAGCGTACAACATTGGAATCGGAAAGAGCGACATCACGGGCCCGGCTGCCGAAGTGAACATGATGGGGTTTGCCGAGTTGGAAGAAAACACTGCAGGGATCCTCAATCGCCTGTACGCCCGAGCCTACATGGTCGAAGACACGGACACCAAGGAGCGGGTCATGTTCGTTCACTGCGATCTACACTCGGTCATGCAGCTAGTACACCAGGAAGTGATCTCGAAGCTCTCGAAAAGGTACGACGGCATCTACACGGCGCAGAACGTGGTTCTCCACGCCACACACACGCACGCCGGACCTGGAGGAACAGCCGGGTACTTCCTCTACGACGTGTCCGTCTTGGGCTTCATCAGCGAGAACTTCGACAAGATTGTGAGCGGGATACTGGCGGCAATTGACCAAGCTCACAAGTCGGCGGAGAAAGGTGAAATCCGCTGGAGCCAAGGTGAAGTGAAGAAAGGAGGCCGGAATCGTTCGCCAAAGGCGTACGCTGCCAACCCGCGCAAGGAACGTGCCCGATACAAAGACAACATCGAGACGAAGATGCGAGCGCTTCAGTTCTACAGCAGCTCCGGCGACCTACGCGGCGTCCTGGCGTTCTACCCTGTGCACCCCACCAGCCTCACTGCGGACAACCACCTGATCAGCGGGGACAACAAGGGGTACGCTGAGTTCCTTTTTGAGGAAAAGGTGAAAGGTGTCGTCGCTGGTATCGGCATCTCCAACGCGGCCGACGTCAGTCCCAATCTACTCGAAGACACCAAGGACACGTTGAAAGGCGAGGGCTCCGATCCGATCGAGTCGGCTGAGATCATGGGCCAACGCCAGTATGAAACGCTACTGTCGATGGTGAACGGAAAGTCGGAGCTGGTCGAAGGCTCCGTCGTAGCGAAGTTGTCGTACGTTGACTTCTCCAACGTCACGCTGAAGCATGCAGTCGCCTCCAAAAAGAACCCGTACGCTCACCGTACGTGTCCGGCCGTCGTGGGGCAGAACATGGCTGCCGGGACGGAGGACGGCCGGCCGATGAGCATGTTCACGGAGGGAAGTCTGAAGGAGAACAAGCTGTTCGAGGCGCTGGGTGGGGCCATCAAGGAGGAACCCAAGTGGGTGAAAGCATGTCAGCATGCCAACAAAGTGCCGCTGCTCGCAGTCGGACTGATGGAGCCCAAGCCGTGGGTGCCGTCAACCTTGCCGGTGCAGGTCGTCAAGATCGGCCAGTTCGCTATTGCCGTGGTTACGTTCGAGACCACAACGATGGCTGGCCGAAGAATCCGACAAACGGTGAAGACAGCGCTGGCAAGCACTGGGGTCAAGGAAGTCGAGATTGCGGCAGTGAGCAATGCCTATTCGCAGTACATGACCACGAAAGAGGAGTATCTCACGCAGCACTACGAAGGAGCATCGACGCTGTTTGGTCCAAACCAGCTCGCTGCCGTCCAGCAAGAGTTGACGCGAGTGGCGGCATCCATTGCGGACGATTCCATTCCGCTGGATGTTGGCCCTACTCCCGAGAAAATCGATCGCGATGACCTCCAAACACTCCAAGTCGGTGTAGTCTACGACTCGCCACCACTGTTTGAATCGTACGAGTACGTTTGGGAGCAACCCGACGCTTCGTACGTCGTCGGCACCACGGCCTCTGCTGTGTTTGCCGGTGGCCACCCGAAAAACGGGCTGACGCGCATCAAGTCGTTCTGCGACTTGCAGAAACTTGGCTCGGGCGGCTCGTTCCGCACTGTCATGACGGACGCCCACTGGGACCTCCGCTACCGCTGGGAACGGCACCTCATTTCACAGAGCAAGAATACGTGCGAATGGGTTATCCGGCGCGGTGGACGAGCAAGCTTGGCGGGCACGTACCGGTTCGTGCACCGCGGGTACTCAAAGGCGTTGGGCGGCGAGCTCGAGCCGTACAAGAGCGAATCCGACACGTTTACTGTAGTTGCCAAGACGAGCAACGTTAGGCAGGACGATTGAAGCGTCCTACAGGAAAAACGTTTCAGACTTCGGTCGACTAATTTTCAACAAGGTTACAGGTTTTTGTGTTTGTGTCTTACTTCGTCGAACTCCACAAGTTGCTTGCCGGTCTATGCCAGCTGAAGGAAAGTTCTGTCGCCAGCAGTTGAGGGCAGTCAACGAGTTGCAAGTCGCACAAGGCAGAGTGAAGCCATCTGTAGAGGCTGGATTAATGCAAAGTGGCGTACCGGAGAACGTGCACAAGCTTTACCATGGCGACAGGCTGATACCAAAAGTGATGAAGAACTCTCCGCGACTCGATTGAGCGTCTTCTTGAGCCTTGGATCTTGTTCCTATCCAGGATCGTTCACCGGCTCGGATTGACTTCTTTGGCCGATGGCCAGAAAATAGATGGGGAATCCTTTTGTTTCCTCCCGGTGCGTCCAGCCAAGACGCTCTTGCTGTGCGAGTAGCGCGCGCACTACTGGACGTCTGGGGCTCTGTCCTTCACTCCAATGACTTGTACCAACCCACACCAGTCAAAGTGATCGCGCACTATTGACTGCCACACCGCGTGGGGACGGCGACAGGCAAAATCGCATCAGCCATCTGTGCCCGGCGCACATGCGGGCGGCTAGCAAGAGGCGAAGTCTCCATCCGGCGAAACGTACTTGCCACATTGACGCTGGCAGGGATCAACCACGAGGTGAGGGTGCAAAGTCCCAGCTGGTCATTCACTGATATTGCGGGGGTTAGTTGAGGTGGCTCGAGCTCCAGCACTTCGTGATTTCACTCAAACCCATTCACACAAAGTTGCAGCGAGCGTCATGGCGCTGAGTCAAAGCGCCTTGCTGGTTGCATTCGTGCAGGTATTCACAGTTTGCTGCTATGCGGCGTCGTCGACGGACATCACGTTGAGTGCGTGCGACTACACGGCGGAGAACCTTTACGTCGTCAATGAATCGGCACCCGGGGAGCTCTTCCCGACAGGTTACGTGGAGTGTGCGAACGCCATTGGAAGCGATGCAGGGATCTGCGAGGTCTGTTCATGTCGAGAGAAGAAGGTCGCGTCAGTGGCAGGCGTGACGGTTGCATGGGTTGTCTGCGTCGGATCGGGAGATGCCACGACGTGTGTGAACAGCGGTCAAGAATACTGCAGTGCCAGCAGCATTGCTGGAGCCTCGTGTTCACAGGACGGATCCAGCTCCTGTGGCATTAGCGCCAACGCGGGCGACTCCGCCTCGGGGTCTCACGGAGGCTCCAGCGTTGGTATCGCCGACGGCAGTGATACCAGTGCAGGAACCAACGACACTTCGAGTTCAAGCTCTGCTTCCACGACGTCGGCCTCTGCGTCAGGCTCCGTTCCATCCAGCACTGATGCCAGCGCTGGCATCGACATTGGCAGCTCGGATTCCTCTTCAAGTGCGGATTCCACGGTCGAGTTTGATCCTGTGGTAACCTTGTCACCTGGATCCTCCTCCGGCGCAGTGGAGGAGGACAACGTGATCACCGACGTCGTGGGCACGGTGGAGCCTTCTCAGACCAGCGCGGCAACTTCGCCAGAGCAGAACATCATTCGGCCATCGGGCAACGACGGATCAACGCATGAGCTCGACACCAACAATGGTACATCGAGCGACTCAACTTGGTCTGGAGAGCGCTTGACCGTGGTGCTCACGGTGATGTGCGGCATTGCCGCCGTGGCTGCGATCGCTGTCTTCGTCGCGGTGCGCAAGGATCAGGCCCGTAAGAGGAAGGCAGTGGGGACCCCCATTGACGACTTCACCGACGACGATTGCTCTTTGGCGACGCCCATGACGCACCGTCTCGACGGCCGATATCGCCACGGACGGCGCGAGCACAGATTTAACGGCGGTGGCAGCAACGGCACCGTGGACTCAAGCGACAACACGCCGCTGGCTTCGATTGTAGTGATCGGCCTTGACGACGACTTCCAGGCCTGCGGTTCGGCACATCAGTACCGGTCGTATGCAGGAGCCGGGAGGAAAATGTCGGGTCGTGGCGGCCCGCGGACAAACAACGCTGTGACCGCAAGCAGCCGAGCACCGGACGCCAGTCGGCAGCAATTCAACGTCTCACACGGCCCTTCAATGTCGGACCTGCCCGAGTCCACGCCTGACCCGATCTTCGACACCTCCAACACGCAAGTGAGCTTCTCGTCCAGCATGAGCTCCGAGTGCGAGAGTGTGCCGGCCGATCGTCTCTACGCGTCGGAGGACAGCCTGACGGGATCCTTCCGAATGGTGTCCGCGACATATAGCGAGTCCGATCGGGGCTCGGACGCGTCAACGCTGCCCAGAGACCGTGAGACAGCAACCAGCACGTCGACGGAGGACGCGGTCGTCAACAACACCGTCGTGAGCTTCGCTTCCAGTCTTTCCAGCCTGCACAGCTCGCAGTACGACGTCCGCGACACGGAGGCCAGCGAGCACATGCACGACTCGGAGCTCTACACGAACTCCAGCCGCGTCGCGATCTCGTTCGACGTGGGGTCATATCCCGCCAGCACGAAGCGCCAAGTCTAGTTTTAATGTCCACGAAAGTATCATAAGAGGAAAGTGTCGTGTGTGGTCAAGTGCGTTGGCGCCGTTCAATACAAGTTGCTGTCAAGTCTCTTTGAAGCGACACTGGTATCTTCAGCAGGACCGTTGGCAGAACTCCATGATGAAGAGTCTGCGCGAGCACCTCTTGGTGCCCGTTGACGACTTGGCTGGGCAGCGAGCGCAGCTCGTGTACGCGGCCAATGAGTCGCTGCATATGCTGCCGTTTGCACGTTCGACCATGCGCCTCGCTCTCTTCTGTCTGCTATCGTTGGCGTCCTGCGGGGTGCTGCTCATTCTATCCGTGTGGTACCCGCAGATCTTCACGCGCGTGGCTCGAGCGCCACTGCCGTATTCGAGGGTGAACGACGCCGACTTCATGTTGATCCTGGTCCATGGCGGCGACGTTAGGGCCACGTGGGTTGAGTGCGTCGTGCACCGTCCTGTACCAAGTCCCGACGACTATCGGATGAAGGTTCCCTGGCTTTGGTTCGAGTTCAAGAAGCAGCGCTACGTCTACGACTACGAGCGAGGGGACTTTCGACGGTACTCTGCAACGATTCAAGAAGATCTAGGGAAGCTGCGAAGACGCTGCGACTTGGGCTTGGATGCCAGAGTTGTTCGCACAAGACGAGAGCTCTTTGGGCCGAACCGCATCACTATCGACAAGCCAAGTGCGGCCGAGCTGCTCTTTTTCAAGCTGGTGCATCCGTTCTACGTCTTCCAGATCTTCAGCACGGTGGTTTGGCTCCTCAAAGACTATACCAAGTACGCGGTCGTCATCATGGTCATGTCCAGTGCCTCGTTGACGTACGAGATCTACTCGGAAGTGGCCAACAGCAACCGGCTTCGCAATCTGGTACGCAGCGACAGATACGTCGAGGTGTTGCGCAACTCGAGAGTCTTTAAAGTGCCTGAGACGGAGTTGGTGCCGGGAGATATCGTCAGGCTTAGCGAGGGCCTCGTTTGTGCAGATATCTTGCTGCTCTCAGGCGGTTGTGTTGTTGATGAAGCGTCTCTGACGGGTGAGGCGGTGCCTGTCCACAAGGAAGCAGCGGTCGGAACAGGCCACGTCACTGAGTCTGCAGCACGAGAGCTGCACAAGGCAGCGTTTCTTCACGCTGGGTCTACTGCTACTCGAATTTACGAGGACGGGGACCAATGCCAGGGTGTGGTGCTTAGCACGGGCTTCTCTACGGGCAAAGGCGAGCTCTTCCGCAGCATTTTGTTCCCAAGGCAACTCGTGTTCGAGTTTGAGCGTGACAGCTACCGGTACTTGGCGATGCTTTGGGCTGTGGCTATCGCGGCGTTCACCAAGCGGCTTGTGGATGGCTTTCACGTTGGCAACTCGTTCGTGGAGACTCTGGTAGACTCGCTGGATCTCATTACGGTGGCGGTTCCTCCAGCTTTGCCCCTCGTTCTCACGTCTGGAATTGGCTTTTCAATGCGTCGACTGAACAAACGAGGCATCTTCTGTATCGACTCGCAGCGTGTGAACTCCTGTGGACAGCTTTCGTGCTTCTGCTTTGACAAGACAGGAACGCTGACTGAAGAACACCTCAGCTTCATAGGTGTAGCGATGACTAGAGAACTACCGCCCAGCGATTCAACTGCAGCAACGCTTTCGCTGGGAATCCCGCCAAAGTTTCGGCTAGCGATGGCCACATGTCACGGTCTATCCGAGTTCCAGGGAGCTTTCCAAGGCTACTCCCTCGAAGTGGCCATGTTCAAGGCTTCGCACTACAAGATGGAGTTCTTTCCGGCTTCTCCTAACGACGGATACGTCGCCATTGTGACTGAACCAGATACCAACACCAGATACGGAATCGTCAAGCGTTTTGCCTTTGATGCCACCTGCCAACGCTCCAGCGCCGTAGTAGAAGAAATCGCCACTGGCAAAAGGTTCGTCTTCGTCAAAGGTTCACCCGAGGCGGTGACGGCCATATCCACTTCCACCCCACGCGATCTCAAGCACAAAACGCTCTCGTACTCGGCAGATGGGTTCTACTGCATCGGCTTCGGTGTGAAGGAGTTGAGTCCCAATGCTCCAGTCGATGTGAACGACCGAGATCAAGTGGAGAGCCGCGTCGACTTCGAGGGTCTCGCTTTGTTCAAGAACGAGCTCAAACCCGAGGCCAAGAGCATGCTCAGCGAGCTTTACAGCGCCGATATCGACGTCCGCGTGATCACTGGCGACAATGCGTTGACGGCGGTTCACGTGTGTCACGAGCTGGGGGTGAAGATGAAGAGCAAAGTGACCGTCGTGGACGTGGACGAACACTCTGGTGCAACCATTTTTGCTTCTGTGGACGATGTCAAAGCGTCAGAAGTGGTGCAGTGGACCAGCTTCAACGTCAGCAACATGGAAGCCGTGCTGGCCGAGTTCAGCCTGGCCATCACGGGTGCTGCACTGGACAAGATACGACAAAACTGCGGCGATGATACGGTACGCCGTCTCATTCAGCAGACGCCGGTGTTTGCGCGCGTACGACCGCAGCAGAAGACGTGGATCGTGCAGCAGCTGATCTCGCTGGGTCTTGTGGTTGGCATGTGTGGCGACGGCACCAACGACTGTGGCGCGCTGAAGGCTGCGCATGTGGGGTTGGCGCTGTCAAGTGCGGAGGCCTCGATCGTGGCTCCGTTCACGAGCAAGAGGAAGGCGATCTCGGACGTGCCGGTCTTGATTCGTGAGGGTCGGTGCGCCTTGATGACGTCGTTTGTGGCGTTCAGGTACATGGTGATGTATCCCATCATCCAGCTGGGGATGGCAAGTGTTCTGGCGCAGATCGGCACGTGGGCTGGGGTGGACGTCCAGCTTACGGATATGCAGTACTTTTGGGACGATCTTACCATTGTGTTGGCTCTTGCCATCTGCATGCTCGACACGGGACCGTCAATAACTTTATCACGAGCAAAACCTCCAAGTTCGCTCTTCTCGCTGGAAATCTTGGGCTCAATCTTTGGTCACGTGGCGATTTTTGCAGCTTTTTTCTCGGTGGCATTGGTGTTGATGACTCGCGAGACGGGTTGGTACTGCTCCATCGCCGACGCCTTAGCCTTCGTCAAGGGCGGGGATCACTCCGTGTCACCGAATTGTGCAGCATTCAACGCCTACGACTTGGAGAACGTCAAATCTTGCTACGAAGACACCGTGACGTGGTTGTTCGTGCACTTGCAGTATGTGGTCGCAGCCGCAGCTTTGAGCATCAAGGACCCATTTCGGTTGCCGTTTTACACGAATGTTGCCTTCGCAGTCGTGTTAACGGCCGAGTTTGTGGTGAATATTTGGCTTCTACTCGACAGCTCGGATGCAGTAGATGACATGTTTCAACTCATGCCGATTCCGGGTTCATTTCGCTGGAAACTGTTCGGGCTTTTCCTTGCCCAGCTTGCTTGTTGCATGGTCTGGGAGGTGATAGCAGCACGTGTGTTACCAAGGTGGAGACGACAGCGATCGCCTGTTGAGAAGCAGAAGTAGAACGTTTTAATCGCATGGATGCTTTGTTAATTTAGTGGCTCGTTAGAATTCCTCCTCGCGCAAGCTATCGTCACTATCGCTGCTGCTCTCGCTATCACTGTCGTCGAACAGGACGGCGCTGCAGTCTTTGATCGTTTCATCGTAGTAGTCCGACTCAACCGAGAAGTACGAGCCTCCGGATTCGTTCGTGTCAATATCTACGGCGGAGTGAGCCTTCCGACGGCTATCGAGGGCGCTAAGACCGCGCACTCGTCGAGGAGACGAGTCGTCGAACTCGCTGATGCCGCGTTCTCGTCGTGGACTCAAATCGGCCAGAGAACTCGTTGCACGGTCTCGTCTACGAGAGGAATCGTCCAGGGAGTTCACGTCCAGGTCTCTTTGGGGGGTCTCCTCTTCGATGTCGCCGATACCGTCTGAAAGCGTGGACAACCGATTACGGTTCATTACGAGAACTCCTCCCTGGGTGTGCGAGGCCGCGGGCATCGTATACTGTTCACTCTCGGTCTCGCTGTCGCTACCTGGTCCAATGGACCAGCAAGTCTCCGAGAGATCCCTCCACGCATCGCCCTTCGACTCGATTGGGGGTGGAGCTGGTGAGCCAGTGTGAGCGATGGAAACAGTCGAAGCAGACGACTCCATTGACGGCAAAGCGTTGGCTTTGCTACTTCGACTTGCACGTGAGCCCCTGAAGCCTGCCAGACTTGGAAGCGATGACCGTAGCCCACCACGAAGCAAGATAGACGCCGAAAAGACAGACCGGCCGCTGATCAGACTCGTCGTTCGAGGTGCTTGAGTGATTCTCTCGGGAGGCAGTTCGGCACCAGGGAGATCTTGCACGCCAAGCGAGACGTGGTCTACAGAGACCTCCTGTGCTGACAGTCGCGACAGCTTGAACGTCTGCGTTAGAAGAGGCTGCGGAGACGTCACGACTGTCGACGCAGAGCTGGCCGCGAGCGTATTTGAAGAGTTCTCCGATGCCGTCGATGTCGTCACCCCCTGGAAGACCGACATGTTGCTGGGCGAAAACAGCTTTGGATCGTGGCGGCGACGTCTGGAACGGAGCACGAGTAGAACCGCCACGACCACAATCACCGACGCGGCGATGATCCCTATGAGTAGCGGCGTGCTTACACCAGCGGAGTCGCTGCTCGCGCTTCCACTGACGTTGGCGTTCGCTGCTGGATCCGATCCAGTTAGCGGCAAATGTGTTGTCGAGCCGTTGATGCTGGCAGCTCCAGCGACCGCAGTTTGTACGGAGGAACTTGAGCTCGTAGACGCCATCGCAGCAAGACTGTCGAGTCTCGCTTCTAGCACGAATAAGGAAATGTGAAACTGGTAGCTCCTGGCACACACACATCGAGGTGGCCGTAAATTTTGTTGGCATGCAATTTGACGGGAGCTCTCAAGCGCCACAGAATGTCGAAACTCTCGCGATGACACGAGTGGAAGCGTACGGCTTGAGGCTGAGAATGCAAGTTGTCGAACCCAACTAAAGGCGCTCAGAACCACACACGCAATTGCCTAACGCTTCGGGTCAGCGATGCCTGAACGTGGCGTTTCCTCTTGAACACTCGAAGCCAGTCACTCATCGCCGGGACTTATTGACCACGCTGACTCCATCCGGCGCTAATACACAACCTTGACAAAGATAAGAATTGGACTTGGCATGTCGTGCCGTACAGAGAGCACCGACGTTGGAGCGCAGCCACGTACACGTAGGATAGAGCTCGTCATTTGGTCTTGAAACCATGCTCTCGATGGAGGACGACGTACCCGTCACGCAGTATGTAACTCAGTGTCCGTGGACCCGAAGGTGCGGCGGAATCGATGGGACCCACCTCATGTGGCGGACGCAGCTCGAAGTGGTGGAGCACCGATGGATGACGACACGTTACTTTTATTTACTTGGCCACCCCAACTGTTACAATATCCATCGATCAACTCGCCCTGCCTCTCATTCAGGTCGGCGACAATGACGAGCCTAGAACTCGCGCTCCTTGAAGGTGCTCTTCGAGTCCGTGAAGTCCGAGTTCACGGAGAAGAAGGATCGGTCCGACGCCGCGGTGCTCCGGAAGTCATTGGATTGCTGCGTCGAGTGGCCCCAGTCGGAGTCGGAGTCGTCATCGTGAGGCACATCGATCACCGGGATGCGAGCGGTGTTGCTTCCTGCCGCGTGGTAGTAGCTGTCGTCACTGAGACCGGAGGCCCCGGACCACGCCATGTCGGAGCTAACCTCGCTCACGAACGAGTCATCGTAGTTGCTCGACGCCGCGAACTTGCTTTCATCGAACTTGCTTTCATCGAGCCTGCTTTCGTCGTGCTTGTTGTCCTCGCGGCTGTAGCCCGATTGATAATAGGAGGGCGTGGCCGTCGAGTATTGCTGTCGACGGTTCTGCTGAAGCGGAGTCGGTCGGTTGCGTCCTGGCGCGACTACAGTCGTTGCCGACGATGCGACAGACGGCGCCAGTGATCTCGCCGTCTTGGGTGACAGAATGTCGTAGTCCTCTGGCAACGGGTCGTCGGGGATGTGGAAGCGCTTCGGCGTAGGACGTGACGGTCTCATAGGTGCAGGGCCCCTTGCATGGTTGGGGACCGGGTTCGACACGGGCACCGGTTGGATTGGCTTCTGTGGTCTCGGCGGCGGAGGCGGCGGTGCCTCAAACGCCGCTAGCTGCGCGAACTGCGCCACCCGCTCGTAAGTGTTGCGGCCAGTATACACGGTGCCGCCCGAAGGTTCGGGCGCGTTGTTCCTAGCCAGTTGCTGCTGCTTCACTCGCTGGTCTCGGGGCGGAGTTCGCATCGCTGCCTCGACCGGGTGCAGGTCCGGCGTTCTACGACCGCGGCCGGACGTTGGTTCTCGGGGTGCCATGCCGACGGCAGGAAATCCTCGTGGTCCGTGCGGCGCGAACTGCGCGTCGATGTCAGGCACCCTCTTGCCTCTGCCTGAAGTCGGTTCACGACGAGGTCCGGCCGGTGCAAACTCCATGTCCGGGTTTCGTCGACCCCGTCCGGAGGTGGGCTCGTGGGTCATGGGACGGCCTCGGCCAGAGATTGGCTCATGCTTCATCGGGCGTCCGCGTCCGGAGGTGGGCTCGCGACGGCCGCCTGTCGGGCCAAACTCAACGTCGGGATTTCTCCTTCCACGTCCGGAGTTCGGCTCTCGGGCACGCGGGGTGTTTCTTCCGGCTCGCTGGTCTTGAGTGCCGCGTCCGCGTGCGTTA
The DNA here is from genome assembly GCA_012295415.1 of Phytophthora chlamydospora. Classification (NCBI taxonomy): domain Eukaryota; phylum Oomycota; class Peronosporomycetes; order Peronosporales; family Peronosporaceae; genus Phytophthora; species Phytophthora chlamydospora. The sequence continues at coordinate 51,896 of JAABLK010000014.1, read as the reverse complement.
GTCGGCGACTGCATCGCGCGGGTTCGTCGGTCGAACGCTGGGAAGGATGGGGTGGCGGACGATCGGTTGGTGCCGTTAATGGTGGGCGACGTCGCCTCAAAGTTGGTGCCGCGGTTGCTGCGGTTCCTTCGCGACGCGAGTTTGCTCTGGGCGGAGGCGCGACGCATGCAGTAGGCGCGCACGACCCAGGAAACGAGTGCCACGAAGACCACGGCCACGACGATGATGACGACAATGACCGTCGTGCTCATGGATGAGGCGGAGGCGGCGGTGCTCGACACCTTGACGACGTCCACCCCTCCACTCGCACTGGTACTAGCACTAGACGACGACACCGATTTGCTCTCTGTCGCCGCTTTGGTAGTCGGGGCCTCGGGCGTGCTTGACTCGTTCTGCGCCTCTGAGGAACCGGAGATGCTGGAGCTACCGGAGCCCGTGGCGCACGTGACGTAGTCGTCCCCACTAGTAACACAGTCAGCGCCGCTCTTGAGGACGACGCACACGCCAAAGTACTTGGTCGCTCCGTCGACCGTGGCGCTGGAGGTGCTGCGGCAGCTGCAGCCGTTCTTCATGCACGTATTGCCCATTTCCGAGCACAGCACGTAGCCCGCAGGCGCCTGCGTGTTGCCCGGGTCCTCCAAGTACAGCGCCTGCACGTCGGCGCCGCAGATGTCCGACGAGGCCGCAGACATTGATGACATGGCGGACGGACGTCAGCTCGCAAGGCCAAAGTGGCAATGAAGGAAGAGCGGGGCTATCGCCACAGGAGACGGAGAGCAAGTGCAGGGCCAGGGTGGGAAGATTGACGCTCGCTGCATACTGTACTCAAGAGACCGAGGAGCTCATCGGAGCTCGTCGCCGAAGCGGCCAGAGCACGGGCGAGTGCCGATCCGAGGATAAGCCCCAAAGGCATCTGACTCTCCACCACATGCGAACCGCAGCCTCGACTTGGAGCGACAAATTGCGCGATACACGCACAGCTAACGCTCGTAACGCCGAGTCTTCCATTGCCCCTGCCGCACGCGCTCGTTGGGCTTCACGATCAAAAAGTCGAGCACCAACCAAGTCGTCAACATGTTTTCGACATCCGGAGAGGGGCCTCGATTGACCGACCGATGGATACAATGTAAAGAAAAGGTTTGCCTGCTAGCCCGACGGCCGCGCCGCACTGCGCTGCTTCGGTTGAGAGAGGTGGCTACAGCAGAGGCCTTGCCTGGCGGCAGTTCGTTAGTTTTTTTAGGTGAAGCTCACCGTGGAGCGCGTGGACAAGCCATCGTCTGAGTTCACTTCAACGTGGCTCGACAAGGAACCACCACATCAGCAAGCTTAATATATAAGTCGCGATGAATGCTGCTATCGAGAGCTCGAAGTTGCTCGACACACGACGCATGCTGCCTCCGACAACGCCGGCCGCGAGATTGCGACTCGCGCCGCAGTTCTTCGCGCGAGCTGTACCATCATCGTCACCTGTTTTACCAGAACCACCGCCAAGCTGGAATGCAGCAACGTTAGTTGCTTTCTTTCTCGTGGCCGATCGGCAGTGTTGCACATCAAACAATATCTTTGGACCAAAACGCACTTTTTGGGCAAGTGTAGTATTATTCTGTCTGTCACGGTACTCACCCAAAATCCGGTCCCCACGGTACTTTTTTTTCCTGCCAGCCACAATCTGAGTCCGGCCAGTCGCTTAAAGCCGAGGCAGAGACTGCAAACCAAGTCTCCCCAATATGGCGTCGTACCCGACAGACTACGTGTTCCCGCTGGCGCTGACGGACGCCTGGAAGCAGCAGATCACGCAGCAGACGCGCGAGAAGCTCACGGACATGCTGGGCGTCGAGGTGGACAACGTCATGGCGGTACGTACTTCGTACTACTAATGAAGACTGTGGGGGGTGGCGTAGTCGCCGTCTTTGCTGCCTGTAGAGAGAGGAGTAGACAGGGGAGACGCACACGAGCGAGCGAGGAGGAGCACGAGGCGGCGTGAAGGGCCCCGGCGGAGCCTTCTCCAGCGTTACATGGAGCTTTGTGTGGCCTGCATTTTGCGTGGAGAAGATAGCGGACACTAAAAGAGGGCTTAAAGCGACCCCCAATTAGGAGTGCCGCCCCCCACCACCAGCCACAAAAGAGGGTTCAAAAAGGGCAGGACGTGACAAAATTTGTGTATTTTACGGCCGGCGACTACAGGAATACGTGATCGTCATGGTGGGCAACAAGAAGAACATGGAGCAGATCGCCCACGACCTCGTGGACTTCATTGGCGAAGAATCGGCCGAGCAATTCGTGGTGTGGCTCAGCCAGCTGCTGCCCACGCTCGAGGCTCAAAGTACGGACAATACGCCCGCCACAGAGGCGGCCCAGCCTCAGGCAGAAGAAGCTCCGGTGCAGGAGCAAAAACAGGAAGAGAAGAAGCAGGACGCCCCTCCCAAGCGCGTTATCAGCTTGAAGGGGTCGTCCTCGTCATCGCAGTCCAAGAAACTGGTGTCGCTGAGCAGCAGCCGAGGCACGATCCGGTCGCTGAATCCCTCCAAGACCGACATGGAGGACGTGATTGCTCGGCGCGCCCAGCGCTTCGGTGTGGTGGAGAAACCCGCACCGAAGAAGTCCCCGTCCTCGTCTTCGGGGAAAGAAGATCGCCACCCACGTGACGAGTCCAGATCTACGGGAACCAAGCGACGAGCTAGCGAACGGGATGGTGGCACTCGCCTAACGCAGCGACTAGGGCCCCCTGTTAACGTTGACCAGGCTGAGCTTGACGCGCGTGATACGATTGGAGGGCACAAGAAGCGACGCAACGACCGCGACCGCGGCGATGAGAACCGTCACACTGGGGGACGTGGCAGCCGGAGAAATGACCGTGACCGAGACCAGGACATGGACATGGAGGATTCAGGACGTGGTGGGAAGCGGAGAAACAACGATTCCCGAGACCGTGATGCGGCTCCACCGTTGCCGCCGTCGGACGAGAAGGGCGACAAGCAGGGCTACGGCCGAGGAATGGGCCCGCCGATGGGCTTCCAGGGCGGCCCGATGGGCTATGGCGGTTTTCCACCGGTACGTTGCACACCTGCTGGCTGATATCGACTTTTATGTTGAGTGGTCCGTTCTAATGGTGATCGTGGATATGTTGTCAATGTTCAGCCGTACGGAGGTCCGATGTTCTACCCTCCGCCCGGATATGGACCCATGAACCCGTACGCGATGGGATTCCCGCCTCAAGGCATGCCGCCGTACGGTGGGCGTGGCTACCCTCGGCCGCCAGCCGGCATGCAGAACGGTCCTCGTGGTGCACGGCCATTCCAGAACCGCAAGTGGGTGAACCCAAACGTTGCTAAGGCTGAGGAAGCGAAAGCGAATGAAGGCAAAGCTGAGGGCTCGGATGCTGCAGGAGGCGAACCGAGTGCCGCGCCGCAAGACCCCGCGTTAAACCCTGGAGCACAACCCTTCGCGCCGCGCAACCCGTACTACGCAACGCAGATGCGCCCTCGCTTCCAGAACAAGACGTGGGTGCGACCGGACCCTGCGAAAGACGAGGAGCTGAACTCGAGTTTGCCGAAGACACCGCCCCAGGAGCTCCTGGAAAACACGGAATAGGTCGCGTGCTACTGGATCGCGCGTGCGGCATCTGCTAGAACAGAGTGAGACCAAGTCGACTGAACTTCAAGAAGCAAAACGCGTAGAGCAAAGAGTACCAAACGCACTGTCACTCGCATCCATCCTCCGCTCACGGCAACAGCGACAACGAGTGATTGACACTTGCCCAGCCACAGTCAACTCGCGCTTCATAGGTGAATATACGGCTGGTCTTAGCCATTTCTTCTTCTTCTCCTTATGAGGCTGGTAACTCCCATGGTGCCAGCTGCTGTTAGCGACGAGAACGACCCCACCCTTTTCGAGCAGCCGAGGCAGCACCTCCACGCGTTGGTTCTTGAGACTGAGACTGGGAGGCTGCAACCATCGACAGCGGCAGCTTGCGGCGAGTTGAGCCTCCGCCGCGAGCTTGGGACACCTGCGACTCAGTCTGCGATTGCGACGGACCCACGACGTCTTGTACGGCCTGTCGACCAAGCTGCGCGAACTCGTTGTCGCTTTCAACGTCGTCGTCCTCGTCCCGTTTCAGCTGCTGCTTCTTGAACAAGTTGTCAATCTTGTGCTGCTGAGGTAACTTTGTCTGCTTCGCCCGCTTCTTGGGCGCCGGTTGTTCGGGCTCCGAGTCCGAGCACAAATCCAACACATCGCTGGCTTGCGAGTCGCGCGGAGTTGCGCGCTTGGTCGTAGCAGCAGTTTTCCGCTTGCTGGCGGAGGGATTAATAAAGTCATCATCGTCATCATCGTCGTCCAAGTCGTTGCTCTTGCGCAGTCTCTTGCGGGTTGGTGGTGATTTCTTGGCTCTTGTTGACCGAGCTGGAGCCTTCCCTCGAGGTTTGACTGAAGGTCGCGGCGTCATGTCCTCCTCTTCCTCTCCTTCGTCCTCCATCTTGTAGTCCTCATCCCCGTCATCTTCAGCAGTTGCCGGGAGAGAATCTTCGTCGTAATCGGATAGCAACGCGTCACTGGTCTTTGTCCTTCTCGTTCTCGCTGAGCGAGCTGGGGGCTTTCGAGGTGTCGGTGCCTTTTTCTTGCGTGGACTCTCATCACTGTCTCCTTCCAGGTCTGAAAAGACTGACTTCCTCACAGGCTTCTTCTTTGCCGGCGCCTTCTTAGTCTGGGACGTTCTTGGGGAACCGAAGCGACCACTTCGCGCTTTCGTCGGAGTAGATTGAAAGCCACCCGAAAGCGCAGCGTTCGCAGTGTTTCCTAGCTGTGTACCAAGTTTTCCATCCTCCTCTTCCTCCTTTTGCAGCGCATGCAAAGCGTCCGTTTTCTCCTTTTTCTTCTCTACGACGCTTAGAATGTCTTGCGTAGACTTGGCGTCGCTCTTGGAGCTCAGTTCACGCTGAGTCTCGTCGAGGATGTTGTCAACAAACTCTTGGATAGCTGACGAGTTGTTCTTCAGCGTAAACTTCTCCAGCGCGATTCCTAGCTGGGCCTCTGGCAGAAGCACGAGTTTGCGCTCAGGTGCACACAATTGTCTGCTTAAGATGTCTTCGATAGTCACGGAGGCCAGCGGGGTGGGGCGCACAGGGCGGCCCAACAGAGACTTCTCCAGCTCCATGCTAGCTTTCTTGTCCGAAGCATTAACGCGATCTTTCTTCTTCCTGTAGAAGAGCAAGATGTCGTTCGGGTTGGCCACCTTACCGACGAAGCGCGCACCGAAGCGCTGGTTTACCAGTACAGGGAACCCCGTGTGCTCCACTCGCAGACGAATCAGCACGAGCTCTTTTTCCTCTTCCGCGCTGTGCTCTGGTAGCGGGAATGGGCTCTCCTGTTGTCTTTCCTCGCGCTCTCTCGCTCTCTTCCTCACTCTCTCCTCCTGCTCCAATTCAGCTTCCCGCAGCAACTCGATCACTCTGCCCTCCAAATACTCTCCGATGCGTTCCGTCACGTCGGGGTCATTCGGCTCCAGCTCCTCGATCTCGCTCAAAATCACCTCGCCCATCTTAAACGGCCGCACCGTGTGCAATTCATGGTTCGTCATGCGGAAGTTCTGGCCACTAATTTCTAGCACAGCGACGTGCTTCTGCTTGGCTTCCCCTTCCACCAGCGAGGTCGCCACCGACGATCCCGGCTGGGTGATGAAGAAATCCCCCTTCACACTCTCCTGAACATCAATTTGGCACTCGTGTTCGTGTCCCCAGACCACCAGATCAATGAAATCTGGGATCACACTCTCAGGGACGCAATTCTTGCTGCCTCGTCCTTTGTCGTCTCGGTTTTGGTGCACCACAAAAATGCTAAACCATTCCTCTGCGTGTTCCGCGGGGCGTCGAAAAACCACTTTCTGCTGTGCGAACATCCTGTTGAGCCTCTCGTCCCTCATGTTGCCGAGTCCGTAGACCGCGACGCGCGTGTTGCCTTTGGTCATGAGCACTGGAAACACCTCGACGGCGTCTACCTTTTCACTTTTGCCGAAATAATTGACCAGATTGGCGGCACTCAGCAGATCCAGCGCCGCCAGCGACTGCGTGGCGTCGGCTCCTCCTTCTCTCGACGGATCGTCGTGGTTGCCGTGGATGCTGAAGACCGGCAGCTCCACGTTGTAGTTGGGGTCCTCGAAGTTGACAACTCCGAAGTTGGGGAAGTTAAGGCTCTGGTCGCTCACCACCTGGAAGTGCACGGCACCGTCCCCCATGCAATGCGAACGTAACAGCCTCATGGTCTCGTACAGTGTGTGGCGGCTGGGTTTGTTCTCGTGGAACAGGTCGCCGCCTAGCAGCAAAAGATCCACTTTCTCACGTTGTGCAAGCTGCAGGATCTCCCGGAACGCGCGGAACGAGTCGCCGCCGCGCACAGGGTCCTTCTCTGCGTATCCTAGGTGGTTGTCAGTCGACACCAGCACGCGCAGCGTGTCGGCCTCGCGCGGGCCATCGGCGTCCTGTGACATCAAGCCTCGGAGATGTGGCCTTTAAAGCGCGGGAAACCCCAACTAAGTACGATATCAAAAACGTGGCAAAAAGTGGCAAGTTGAAGCGCGTGGTTGATGGCGAGCGACATCTTTCCTGTGCAGGCACTAACGATTGTTTTAAGCGAATTGAGAGCTGTACGTACGGACTGGGCTGCTCATGAACGTGACCATTTCTCTCGGTCGCGCCTTGAGCAGCGCGGGGATGAGGTCGGACTGGGCGATCTGTCGCACGAGTTCTCGCTGCGCGTTGATGTGGAGCAGCAGACGTCCCTGACAAGGCAGCCACAGCCCCAGAAAGCAGCAGCTCATCGCCGACTGCGTGGGGGAACATGATGAGCACAAGAGCACGCGGGAAATTCGTCAGGAAGGTATTACCTCATGTAATACTGTCGCTTGCGCTGCTTGTCGGGCACGACTGCGAACACTGGGCCTTTTTTCTTCGTTACCACCTCGGTCTTCGATGATGTATGACACGCTAGGCCAGCAGATGGCGGCGGCTCGGCGGGAGCAACCGCGCGCTGCTCAACGGGTGGAGGCGCTCGATGGTTTCCCTCTTCTTCCTCTGCTGGCATGGGGCAGCACAGCAGGTCCGCGATATCCATCGGAGCAGAAGTTAAGAACCCGCGTGAGCGGTCCAGGGGGAGATAACTTTCTCCAGTGGTCCACGATGGATACGGTGACATTGTTTTCGCCCGTTTTGAGGGCGCAGCAATGGGTCCACCGGCTTTTCGTCCGAGAACAGTATGGATACCAGAGCAAGCGTGGGTGCCTGTGAAGGCACTACCAGGCAAAGCGGCACTAGGGGCCAACCAAGAACACCGACACAGTGAGCAAGTCACCCGACGCAGAGGGCTTTTGAAATCTTGGATTCCAAGATTTGGAGCGATATACCTACATGTATGACCGCGGTCTCCAACACGTGATACCTTTCACCCCATCAGCAGTCGGTCTCCCAGTCCTGAGCGTCAAAGGTCCTGTTCATCAGTGTGGCCATCTCTGCTGGCCGCACCTGCTGAAGTGCCGAGACGACATCGGCCTGACCCAGTTGCCAGACGAGTTCTCGCTTCGAGTTAAAGTACAGCAGCAGGCGTGAAGGACAGGGGAACCAGTGCCCAACTAGACGAGAGAGCAGCATCTCGTCGCCCGCTGCCTGTGGGAACATGGCCAGGAGGAGATAGCGCTCGAAGCTTGTCGTGAAATCCCCAACCACCTCGACCAGACAGCCGCCTCCGGCTCCGCACACTTGACGGACCTCTGCAGTGGCCTCGTCCTTCGGCTCCGCGCCCTCCTCGACGAACGCCAGCACTCGCAAGTCCTTGATGATACATGAAGTCTTAATCTTGTCAATCTGGATCGCGAACTCGAACATGTTCCCACACTGGCCCCTAGCTGGAGCATGTCCTGCGTCACCCTCTTCAGCCGTGCGCAAGTACTTGCAATCGGTAGGCCCCGTGCGGTCTTGCCTCAGACTACGCACCATGCTCTCCGTGGTGATCAACAGCTCGTTCTCAAGGCGGTGACGGTTCAGCAGCAGCTGGGTGACCTGCAAATCTCGGATCTCCATCAGCCGCTTCACTTGCTGCTTCAAGGCGTTCACGTCCAGCGTGAGGTTGAACACGCTCGACTCGTAGGCCTCGTGGTCACGACGGCGTTGCTTCTGCTTCGCGCTCATGTAATACTGACGCTTGCGCTGCTTGTCGGGCACCATCAAGAAGACTGGGCTCTTCTTCTTTCTCGCCACCAGGGTCTTCTTCCCCTTCGACGATGTAGAGTGCGCCGGGGGAGGCTCGACTGGAGCGACCTCGTGCTGCTCGACGGGAGGAGGAGGACTCCCCTCTTTTTCCTCAGGTTCTTCCTCAGTTAGAACGGGGGAGCACAGCAAGTCGGCGATCTTCATTGGAAGCAGAAGTCTTTCTCAAAGATGAGACGACAGACGACGCGTGGTCCAGAGGGAGATGCGTCGCCGTGTAAGTTTGTGCACGACATTCTTTTAGCCCGTATTGAGGGCGCCATAAAAATAAACATTATTTAAGGACTTGAACGGAGGTTCTCATGAATCATGAGTGTGTAAAGCTATCTTTCCGTCCTCAAGCAGCAAGCAATTGCTCCACAAGATGATTATTGAAGACAGTAGTGCCGGAATTGGCGTTTTACTATAAGCTTTTTCTCTGCTATCAAACTTGTACCGCCTTTTGTTTGCGTCTCATCATACAGAAACGTGCAATTGCATGATCACTCCTGCAAATGTAGATTGAAATCGTTCCGGAAGACTTTGTTGCTTAGTTGGTACAGTCCATGGTCTTCTTGAGCATTTTCGTTGACTACTGCGTCTGGACACTTCATTTGGTGGAGCGCGGGGATAGAGTCAGCTTGGACCACTAGCGCGACCAGTTATCGCTGGCATTGAAATGCATCCATGGTACGTGAGCCTCAATCTGACCAGGCCAGACACCAACATCTCACCGGATGCGTAAGATACACGACCCATTCGCGTCGGAGTGTATTCGTGAAGGAGTCCATTACCTCGACCAAGTGCTCGAGTGTGCTGTCGATGGTTCTCGGTTGAATGGCTGGTACCGCAACCTCGCGCTTTTCTTGCAAAAGGGAGTCCTTGAAACTAAGCTCGTCCCTCTAGGTTTTGTGCAAGCCCCAAAAGAAATACGTTGGGTTTGTTCGACCGTAGTTGACAGAGATTCATAAATTCTTGCGATCCGTAGCTGAGACGGCTGTTGAATCCAGCAAAATTGTACCAATTCGCGTGGTGCTCGTGACGCCACTGAAGACTAACCTTGTTATCAATGCCTGCTCACACGCGCGTCCCTCGTCACAGCACAGCAAGAAGCTCGTCTCGTCAACTCCAGCCTGTTGTGTTTAAGGACCTTGCTCAGCTGTGGCGCTGGCACTCGTCACTAACGACGTCTGTAGCGCTCCAGAAGCGAAAAACGCCACCCCAGTGCCTCCATGAGTGAAGGTTTGCCAGCCGCATTGCAGCCACACTCTTTTTCAGGCAACAAAACCAAATTGCCATCGAAAAAAGGCAACTTCAACCCAGATGACCATCACTCTCGCTTTGCATCAGATTC
>JAABLK010000014.1:0-33471 GCA_012295415.1 Phytophthora chlamydospora | reverse complement strand
GAAAGAGTGGATCTCCGACGTCTATCACGAGATCGCCGCGGCGAAATTGAGTGAACCAAGCGAGTAGAGGACAGATTCGTACGAATGTGTCGGATGCAGGAAGAAAAGTCATTCGACTCGTAGTTGAAGCGACCAGGACTGGACAGTTCGACCGATAAAATCAATGTGGAAGACAGCATATGGCTACAGTTTGCGTTTGTCACACCATATTGTGTCCACCACATTACCGCTCCCTCGATCTTGCACTGCACACGTGGAACCGCCAGCTCTCAAAGCGGCAGCAGCTCGAGAGGATGCAGCCCAACTTCCCGCCACGCGGCTACGCGGGCCAAACGCCCCCGCAGCAGCAGCAGGCGCCACACAGCGGCGGTGGATTCGCGCCTCCCAACGCCGGTACAGGCTGCTCGGCCTTCCCCTATCTGTGTCCACCTCTAACTGCTACATCGCTACGTTTGCTGACTTCGTTGCAGGATACGGGGGCAACATGCAGCAGCAACAACAACCCATGTCCCAGCCAGCAGGTGCACAGAGCTGTTTTCCCTGCCAGTTATCAACTTCATGCTAGTTACTCACTTTTTTTTGCTGTTTGAAGCAGGCAACTTCCCCGGCCGCGGCTTCCCGGGAGCTCAGCAGCCTCAGGCGCCTCACTCGGGCTTCGGAGGACGACCGGGCCTCCCTGGCCAAACCCAGCAGATGCCAGCCCCAGGCTCTCAAGGTTCATTCCGGCCAGGACTGACTGGTCCGCCCGCTCCGGGCTCTCAAGGCTCCTTCAGACCTGGTCAGCAGGCTGGCCCGCCAGCGCCAGGATCCCAGGGATCGTTCAGGCCTGGCCAGCAGGTTGGCCCGCCAGGATCGTCAGGCCCGCCGTCCAATGGAGGAAACAGTGGAGTGCCGCAGATGAACAGAGGACCGCCCAGCCCCGCGGCAGGACGCACTGCGTACCCTAGCCAAGGCCCGCCAGGACCAGGATCATTCCAGAATGCACCTCCAGCGGCAGGCCCGCCGTCGTTTCAATCAGGTCCTCCTGGCCAGCAAGGCCCGCCGAGACAGCAGTTCCAGCAGGGACCGCCCGGCCCAGGACAGCAGTTTGGCAATGCGCCTCCTCCTCAGGGCGGACGGGCTGGCCCCCCGCCACAGTTTAGCCAGCAGCAACAGCAAGGACCTCCGCCGCCGCAGTTCGGCGCTCAGCAGCAAGGACCCCCGCCTGCTGCCGGAGGAGCAGCGCCGTATCTCCAGCCAAACCGCAACGCTGGACCTTACACCGGCCCCCCTGCGCCTGGAGCTGCTGCGCCGCCCTACGGTGCACCTGGAGCCCCTGGAGCTTATGGCCAGCCCCAGCAAGCAGGATATCCAGCTCCGCAACAGCAACCTCAGGCTCCTCAGGCGCCGAAACAGCGGATCGACCCCACGCAGATTCCCCGGCCTGTTGTGTCGGCCGAGCGTGTCCAGTACGTTGCTCGCGGACACACAGTGACCATGCCCCCGCCGGCATCCAGTGACTATGTTTGCGTGGACGAAGGATGCTGCAACCCGCGCTTCATCCGTCCGACACTGAACCACGTCCCCGTGTCAAAAGATCTGCTGAAGCAGTGTGGCTTGCCCCTGGCTGCAGTCATCTGTCCGCTGGCCGACTTGCAGGAGGACGAGCTGCCTATTCCTCTGGTGGACTTCGGTCCTAATGGCCCGCTCCGATGCACACGCTGCGCCGCTTACGTGAACTCCTTTACCAAGTTTATCCAGGGTGGCCGCAAGTTTGTCTGCAACATCTGCCAGCTACACAACGAGACCCCACGCGACTACTACTGCAGCGTGGACCAGTACGGCAAGCGCCGCGATATCCAGGAGCGCGCGGAGCTCTCGCGCGGCTCGGTCGAGTACGTTGTGCCTGCTGCCTACACGATCCGTCCCCCGCAAGAGCCTATCCTGGTCTTCGTTCTGGATGTGTCGCTGTTTTCGTTCCAGACTGGCCTAGCTACGAGCGCACTGCAAACGATTCAGTATTTGCTTCCGTCCATGGCGCAAAACAAGCGCAAGAAGGTGGGAATTGTGACGTTCGATACTGCCGTTCACTACTACCGTATGGACAACGGTTCCTCCTCGATCTCGATGTGCATCTGCCCCGACGTTGATGACCCTGTGGCTCCACTGCCGCCTAGTAGCTGGCTAGTATCCATGGATGACCCGTCCGCCGGTGATAAGATCACGGAGCTGTCCGAAGTAATCACGCGCTCGTTCGAGAACACGACGAAGAATCAGTCGGTGTCGGGCGCAGCGCTCTGGAGCGTGGCCGATGCTCTGTCCGTGTCAGGAGGCCGAGTGGTGCTTCTTCACGCGGGTGCTCCTCGCGTGGGCATAGGCCGAGTCAAACGTGAAGAAGTTAGCGGTGCTTACGGCACGACGAAGGAGGTGGATCTCTACACCCCGGAGGAGAACAACGCGTACGAGGATCTAGCCCGCCAGTGCGCTGAGAACCACATTTCTCTGGACGTGTTCTCGGTTGCCAACACGTTCGCATCGCTGGCCGATGTGGGCCGCGTGTGCGAATTGACTGGCGGCCGTGTGCAGTACATGCCTCAGTTTGAGAAGGAGAAGTCGAGCAATCGCCACCACCTGACCAGCATGCTACAGCGGCTTGTGGACCGTGACAGCGGCTACGAAGCTGTGCTGAAGGTGCGTTGCAGCGCAGGGCTACGCGTGGAGCATTCGTATGGCAACTTCTTCAACGCGCGCGGTGGCAACGCGTTCACCACGGACGAGATGGAGTTTGCTGTCATTGACCAAGACCGCTCGATGTGCGTGACTTTTGCGTACGACGAGCAGCTGGCCGAGGGTACAGACGCGTACATTCAGGCAGCACTGCTGTACACGCGGAGTGACGGACTGCGCTGTGTGCGTGTGCACAACCTGGCGTTGCAGGTGGAACCGCTGCTGTCGAACGTTTTCCGCTTCGCTGACCTGGACGCAACTTGCTCAGTGTGGCAGCGCTCCGCGGCGCGCCAGTTCGTGGACAAGCAGCTGATGCGTGCCACGCCCATGGCGGTCAAGGAGTCGTTGGTCGACCAGTGTGTGACTGTGTTGTTCAACTACCGCAAGTACTGCGCGTCATCTTCGTCCTCGGGCCAGCTCATTCTGCCCGAGTCTCTCAAGCTGCTGCCGCTGTACACGTTGGCTACTTTAAAGAGTCGTGCGCTGAGAGGAAACCTCGTGGGCAACCCTCCGCGTGGATTCATTGATGTGCGTGCAGACGAGCGAGTGATGATGATGGGACTGCTGAACAGTCTGCCGGTGGAGTTTTGCGTCTCGGCGGTCTACCCCAAGCTGTACAGCGTGCACGACTTGGCGGACGATTGCTGTACGTTGGACGAAGATGGCAAATTTGTTCTTCCTCCACAGCTTCCGCCCACGGCTGAAAAGCTCGACGAGGAAGGCATTTTCCTGCTTCACTCCGCCATGTGCTGCTACATTTACATTGGCCCGAAGGCTTCCCCGGAGTTGCTTCTTGAATTCTTCGGCGTGGATCACGCGGACACAGCCGAGCAGACTCTGAACCTGTTCGAAACGCTGGACAGTGAGCCCCCTGAGACCGATGGCGATGGCATGAGCGCTCGCGAGCGGCTGCGGTCGCTTGTGGAGTACCTCAACTCGACCATCCCGATTTCGCAGCCTCTAGAGATCCTGAGTAAGAATGATTGGCGTGCCAACCGCTTCATGAGCGCGCTCGTAGAGGACCGTACACGCAACGACGTGTCTTACGTCGAGTTCCTCGTCCAGGTGCACAAGAAGATCCAGTACAAATTCCACTAGACTCCCAAGAAAGAGTCGGTGTTGCGCTGGCTGATACGGTGAAGGTGGAGAACGATGCGATGCGAAGGAAGCTTGGCATCAAGAAGAAAACGAAAGACTTTCATTTTTCGTGCTCGTCATCAAATAAAAGTGCGTTTTTGTCAGCCCTGAGGTGATCGATTAGCTTCGTTCATTTTGTAGGTTTTTCACGAGGCGATTCCGTTGTCGTCTAAATCCAAGGCGTCCATCCTTCGTACATGACGCAGAGGTTGTCTGTCTTGGTGGCCTCGTCAATAAGCCACGACGCCTGTTGCTCGACTGTCAGCACCGGGGGACTGTGGGCCATCTCCGTCACTGTGCCAGACAGCTTCTCCTCAATACGTTTCAGCACGCGTAGACCGTATTGACTTTTCTCCTCCACCGCCTGGGGAGTCGCAACTGTGGCGTCTTGAGAGCCACTTCCGCTGTCACTGCTGACGTTTTCCACCTCCAACTCAAGGGCAGCGGTGGGATCATCTGTACCTCCCTGCTCCTGCTGCTCTTCACCCTCCGCTTCGTCATCAGCTGAAGAAGCAACACCGCCTGCTCGGTGACCTTCATCTCCTGCACTTGAGAAGCGATCTGCCATCTCCGTCGCTTCGAAAAACAGCTTCACGCATCCTCGCACGAGGTCTCGACCCATTATCAGGAGAGGTGCTGGGGGCTCTTCCAGCGAATCCACCATTGCGGTGCCGTCAGCGTCAGACTGACGATCGCTCGTTACCACAAGAAGCGACTCCATCAAATCAAGCAGCAACTGGAGCAGCACGTAACCCGTGGCGCTCGTGTCTTGCGCACCGACTGCCAGTAATTGGTCTCCTTGGGTATCAAAGTCGCGCAAAGCTTGATCGATTCGAGTCACTGCAGCCCGTAAAGCGGCACACAACTCCCCGTGTCGTTCCAGCACACCTTCCAGTTGCTGTAAGTGATTCACCGACCGGATGCTGCGAAGAAGAATCTTCACAAGGCGGTCATTCTCCATGAAGAAAAATTCTGCCACCATCTTTGGAGAAGAACGACCTGAAGCTCCCGAATCCCGTTGACTCTGCAGTTGTCGATCGCGGCGCGCATTCTCTGACCCTGCACCGGCTTGGCTTTGCTTTGATGGCGTCTTAAACTTATCGAAACCCTTGAGCACATAGCGCATATCCGTCACGTACTTACGGAGTGCGCGTGCAACTTCAAACACGGCACCTTCGTTCTCAGCACAGACTCGTTGAAGCTCAGCGTCTGCAGCGTGCTTACTCGAAGCGACCAAGTCGTATGCAGTCTGTCTACGCTTCATTTCGTCCTGAAGCGCGAGCAAGAGAGTATCCATCCCATCCGCCGCCTTGCTGCATAACGCTAAGGTCTGGGCTGCACTCGCCGCTTCCTGAAGAATCTTCTTTCCAACAGCATTCACCTCAAGTTCCACTTGGGCGGCTTCTGGCATCAGTTCGTCGGTGGATGTCTCGATAACACTAATACCCTGCACAAGATCTGCAAGCGCTCGTCCGTACTCAAACAGCGCCGCTACCTTTCCGTAGCAACTTTGGATACAGTCGCTGGGGCAATCGCTAGCAGCTTGCTGATCGGTTTGGGGCACAGCACTAACAGTCGACGCAAGATAGTTCATTTGGTGCGCCAATTCCAGCACATTCGCTTCCACAGTGACTTGATCCATGAGCAACGCATTGAGATGCGGTAACTGAGAGGACAGGAACGTAAGCAGCTGGACTCGAGTGAGGGTAGGCACCTGGATCAATTTCGTCTCCGTTCCTGGTTGGACTGCCAGCCACGTAGCGTATCGAAGGCGTCGCTCATGGTGTTTGCGGAGAGACGAGACCTTCTTAACCCAGCAATTTGACTGAACCATTTTCCACTGTTGAGCCCACCACGCTTCGCACACGATCATCACTTGGGTCACCGATTTACGAACAGCGTCTACTTGCACCTCCGGGGTCTCCTTTTGCTGACTCGTCAGTGTAGACGGCAATACTTCCGGGATCTGAGAGGAGAAGAAAGCGGCCCACTGGGCGTTGAGATTGCTCCCCTCGACCTCATCCGCTTGAGCCTTCTGCTCATTAATGAGGGCCAAGAAGTCAAACTTCCATTCGTACGATATTGTACTGGAAAGCTGGTGTCGAAGTAACTTCGCCAAGCAGTTGGGAACGAAATCGTCCATGTGAGCGGACCAAGCCACGCGTGCATCATTCTCCATCGCCTGCGTCTGTCGGTTCGCTTCTGACAAAGTTGCCAGTTTGGTGAAGCTAAGGACTAACTCAATCCAACCGACGCTGGACCGCCTCTTGATTTGCCCAGCCTCTTCATCAGTCAGCACCGCAACGTCATGCAACGCATCGACCACCGCTGAAATCTTCTGTACGACAGCCAAGGCCGCTGTGAAGACCTTTTGAACACCAGGGTGCTCTGCCAGAACGGTTTGCAGCGAAGAATTGTCTTCAAAGCCGTGTGCAACATCATCGTGCGTCGCCAAAACTGCCGCAACAGCGTCCACCAACTCTAGATTCGCAGTTTCATCCCATTGTCTTGCGTGAAGGTTCGAGATGAGTTCTTCTTGTAGCACGACGGCCAGCGACCCAACAGTTTGCAAAATACCAATAAACCCGTCCAATGGCTTCGCAGCAACTTGGCCACTTTGAGCGCAATGTGTTTCGCTAATCACTGCGAGAAGTTCACTTGATCGGAGTCTTTTCATTGAGCCCTTGGGTGTCGACACAAGCTCAAGCAGTGTGGCACACGCATGGGCTACAGCTACCACTTGCTGAAACTCCGAGGACATGGCCAGCATAGGGGTAAATGCACCATCTACGAAGCTATCAGCATTAGTAGATTGACCCACACCGACGACGAGCTGTTCCATCGCTTCAATCATCCACGATGCCCCTGCAAGTTTCATCAAACGTTGGCCTTGCGCGTTGGATAGCTTCAACGCAGAGAGAGCACTCGCAACGTCCTGAAGTAACCCGTCCACATCCGAGAAAAAAGGAGAGTCTTCTTGAGCGTCATCATCCATCTCGCGGCCTTCGACACAAGTGCTGTCGTATAAACTTAATTCACTCAGACGCTGCAGGGCAACAACCGATTCAGCAATGCTTTCTTGAGAAGGTGCAGTAGTCCAGTTCGTCACACTAGCAGTATCGTTTTCATCCTGACCACCCACCAGTCTTTGTAAGCTCTGAGTGCAGCGATTCCACCACGTGAAGTAAACATCCTTGCCAGGCATCTTGAGCTCGGAGTTCAGATACGCATCCAACTCCTTCCGCCAGTGACCGTAAGCTGACAAGTATGGGATCAAACAAGTAGCAAGACGTTCAATCTCGAAGCGCAAACGCATTACATCCGTATCGACGGCTCTGCACTTGGACTCGAGCGCCGCCAGCAGCTCGCTATACTGGCCCGCAAACTGCGATTTCTCCAGCACCTTGTCAAGGATAGTGTGGGCCTTTTGGAAGGAAGCTGACTCAGTTGCCTTTGCAACAGCATGCATTTCCGTCTCAGGATCAGTCTCAGCGAAGTTAATGCTTTTCTGCCTCCATACTTCAATTTGTTGATGTCTGGCCAGGCATTCGTTCGCGAAAGAGGTGAGCTTGGCGGCAACTTCCTTCGCTTGGGCTGCAGCAGCTTCCACTTCGGCGCGTTTTACTTGATGTCTGCTTCTATACGTAGATAGCTCGACCCCAGCAGTAGAGGCTGCCTTCAGCAGTACTTGCTCTTCCTTCTCAAGAGAAAGGAGACGCTTGCGTTGATCAAGCAGGGCCACGAATGGCACACCAGAGTTTTTGAAAGCACGAGACACTGCGTCAGTGAACTGCTCGTACTGACGCCCAAAGGAAATGGTGTCTTGGCGTCGCTCTTCTGCTCTCGATAAAAACAACGAGAGGTTCACATTCACTTCCAGGCGCGCCTTCAAGTCTCCAGACCGCCCTTGTCGTTTATCCTCGGCAATCCAGTCGACAAGTGGGCTATACACGAACGCTTCGAAGAGTGTCAGCAACGCCTCACGAACGTCATCCGAACGCACAACACGTAAAGTTGTCTCGAACGCTACACGAAACTTCCCCTCCACTCCTGTAAAGCCAAGTGCGTCCTGCAGCATGGGTGTAAGTCGGAACGGAACCACTTCTGGCACTTTGAGTCTGCGTCCCTTGTCGAAGCATATATTGTGGTCAATGTGGACGACGTCTCCACTGTTGATGCACAGCAAAATGTTGTCCAGATGTCGATCACCAAGTCCAACCACATACCCCAAGACAGACATCACCGCGAGAGACTTGCTGAATCGCATCGTTTTAGTCCAGCCTTCTCGCAAGTCCTCACTGCGAAGAAGGATCTCCTGCTGCAGAACATTGCGTGGGCGTTGGGCGACTAGCTCCTGGTAGACTTGCTTTAGAACAGGAACTGGCCACTGCGCACGATGATTCGGCGATACATTTTCAATCCCATGCTGCTTCAACTTCGCGTAAAACTGAGCGGTAGGTGGCGGCGGCTGATGTGTTGAAGACGCCGGACCCGAGTCCTGGAGACCCGCGCTTCCAACTGCTTGGGTCTCGTTTCGGGACGTATACACTTGAAAAAGCGGGACGACGTCTGGGACCATCTGAATCAAGCCAGCATTTCGAGAAAGTGGAATAACGCTGTAGTTCTTTGCCGATAAATCACGAGCAGCAGCAGCGCTATCGGCGCTCAAGAAATCGTTCGTCACGCTCAGAAACTGCATAATACGCTCATCCAAGCGCAAATCTTCACGGGCCTTCAGCAAGTACTTGTATGTTTGACCGTCAGATCCGATGAATTCCAAAGCTTTTGGCTTGGTTTTGGTTCGCAATACAGCGACAGATGGATCCACGCGTTGAATTGTTGCGGGGTCACTTTGACCAGACGAAGCACCAGGCATGTTGGTAAGTACGAGCTGTCGAGAAGTTGACGCCATTGCTGGCGAAATATCGTGAAGCGGTAACTGGTCCCTTCGGCCAGACGCATTCAAAAGCGACTTCAATATGTCAGTAAACGGCTGCCAGAGTTCTTGCGGCGTTTTCGTGCTTGGCACTGGACTTGCGCGCACTTCTGCACTGCAGCAAAGGCGGAAGTTTGATAGCGCCTTTTCAAGCATACTTCCGTAATCTTTCAGGAATTTGCGCTCGTGAGGTGACAGAGTAGGTTGATCTCGTGCGCCTCCACACGTTTCCTTCCATAACTTTTCGAGTGAGACCAGTATCGGCTTCATGATCGCCACCAGTTTCCGCTGAGCAAGCTCAATCTTTTCCTTAGCAGACAGCGATGCATTCTTATGGACACGGGTGGCCTCCTTTTCGAGTGTAGTAGTCCTTCGAGCGACATCAGTGGACAATTTCATGAGCGTACTGATCCATGCTTCATCCCACAAAATTGAGATTCGACGAAGTTCTGATACGAGTAGACGTACTCCTTCCATTTGTCCAGAGGACACATTCTTCAACTCTTGCAAGACTGCAGCAAACGTATTCCTTGACGTGCTTTGGACCTCATGTAGAGCCGCCGGAACAATTTGAGGCTCCATGGAGTCCACGACAGCTGGATAAACTATCACGTGGGGGGAATGCTGCACCAAGCGTTTAAGAACTAAGCACACCCGAGACGAAACAGCCGCAATTGGGTGATGCGCTCGAGCAAGAAGCTGAGGGACAACATACGACCACGGGATCACAGGCCCGTCCGAGAACACCTCTTCAAGCGCTGACACTACGTCTCCTTCTGATCCATACGCCGTAAGAAGGCCAAGCAGCCGTAACGCGACCATGGTGACTTGCTGCTTAGAGGAACTGCGAGCATCGTCGCTGAGAAGCACGCTCAAGTATTTCCCGTACCCACGAGCGGCCATGCAGTAAAACTTGAGCACCTTGGCGTGGCAAACTCGTTGTAACTGAATTAAGCGATTCATTGCGTCGTTGTCCGGGTTTGGCGGCGCTCGGTCGATGCACATCTGGTGAAATATGTCTTCTCGTTGACGAAGAAGTTCGCCATTATCCAGAAAATGGCAAAACGCACGGATTACATGATCACGATCCTTCTCACCAACGCATATCTTGTCCAGGAGAGCATGAATATCTACCTCATCCGAAGAATTCAGGTGAATATATCCATTTTGCTCCGTAATCTGTGCCAGTTCTTGCTTTCCTCGACCGTAGCACCAGTTGCTGTACCGAATCCATGCCTTACCAGAATTTGGCGACACTGTAACGGCACATTGAAGGCATTTGTGGGCTGCCATGTCTAGCACATCTGACGACAGAGCATCGTCAACCAGGTCTCGAAGCATGTTTTTATCACCAGCCGATTCATTCAGTACAGTGTCATCGAGGAAGCGAGAAGTGGCTGCTGACAACAGTTCTGCAGTGTCTGGTTTCGATAAGGTAGAAGCGAGGTGAAGAAGGGACCGAACTACCAGATCATTTTCCTCGGCAGGACGGTTGCCTGTTGACATCGATGCTAAGCTCGATTCACACTGCGTCTCGAGGATACGGCGTCCTTCGTCTTCCATTCCGATGGTCTCAAGCAACTTCGCTTTCTCATAGATCACAGCCATCGCCGACGCGCGGGTTGTACCTTTGAGACCCGAAGCCTCGCTCAAAAGTCTCCGCGCAAAACCGAAATTGTGCTGCCGCCGCGCCAAGCTGGCAACATGAGCGAGATGATAGCAATCCGCGTCAGCAAATTCCGATTGTATGTCACCACGCAACTGAGTAGAACTGGGAGTACAAAACGGCTGACTCCAGAGAGACGAATCATACATCTCATGATCAAGTCTGACCAATGCTTCGTTTTGATCAGTTTTGCCAGCGCGGTGAACACCCTTCGTGAATCCAAACATCCGCAAAAGCATCTCTTCGGACTTCTTCCCAATGCTTTCGCCTGCATAGCCAATCCACGGAGCTGGCTGCAGTGCTAGCTGGATCAGATCAGTCTTCACCCGACTCAAGCCGACATTATCTGCGTGCGATACAGCGTTGGTTGGTAGGCCACTTGTGTCATTAAATGCATCCCATACACGGAGTGCCAGTGCAGCTCGCTTCGTCGAGCAATTGTCCAGTTCATTATCAGTAGCAGGCACCTTCGCAATCGTTTCCAAATTGGATATTGTCCCCATCTCATCGCTCCACATGTCAGTGCAGTCAAGAATTGACTGAATACTCTCAATAGGTTGATCGCTATCTGCTAGACACTGGACCATGTCACTGAACTGCATAACAAACTGGCGCAGCTTCGTCCACTCTCGCAAACCCGCGTAGCACTTTGCACAATGTTTAAAACAACTTAATAACACGGGGAGCGAGAGTCGAAGGTACGCCATGGGAGATGCGAACAACTTCGCCGTGCCGACGGAAGGTTTGCTTGTTTTCGATTCCAGAACAGGTTGAAGGATGGACTCGTACTCTGCGATTGCATCTTCGTATCGCATTTCAGCTTCGTATCGTACCGCGCTCAACCACCTGAAGAGTGGAGTCTCCCGCTGTTGTTTATCAACAGCGGCATTTTCATCGTTCAGTTGGTACCAGCTGCTAAGTGCCGACGAAATAGAGTGGCCCCACTTCTGGAAGCCGATGATTGAGTCTGCATCTTTTGCATCACAATAGCAGCGGCACAGCAAGTAAAGCGCGATATCCATATCTTGTTCTGCCTGTTTCAGCTCCCTGCCTGATTTCTCTGAGAGTCCACGCGAAGAACACGCTGCCATGGCCCTTGTAAGCCTGCTGTAACAGGTCGTCATCAGAGCGTGGCTGTGGTACCGGCACAATTCGTACGATGTTCCGTGTCTCGACATATCCAGCAGAAGTGGGCGTATCCGATTAAGCCAATCGTCGCATACAACCTTATTTGTACGGAAGAAGAGCACGGTTTTGTTCGCTTCGCTCTCCGGGTCGTTTTGATCAGAGTCCGTGGTGCAAATGGCATGGACAATACATATCTCTAGCGCGCTCACAAACTCGAGCATCAACCACTTGGATAGCTCGTTTGGTGGCACCATAGAGCTCCTTGCAGCTTGACTCGTCCAGCCAGCTAAACCTTCAATTCCTCCCGAATACTCCAGCAATAACCGTTCCATGCTAGCAAAAGTTTGAGCGGGTCCACCAAAATGAGTGCGGAGTCTGTTCTGGACACACCACGTTGCTGCTTGACGAATTGCCCCTTGAAGGACTTCCGAATTGCTGAAGGTTGCACCTGGATCAGTTCGGCCCATAATTTGGCGACAAACTCGGTTCCATTCACTTCCGTCGCTTTCGCACGACTTGAAGAGTCTTATGATATTCTCGAAGTCCGCGGCGTCAAAAGACGGGTGCAATGGCTGCACGATATGACGAGGTGTATGAAGCTTCTCTCGACTCAAAAGCGCACGTTGAGACAAAGCACTCAAGACGTCCGACATGATCCCACCTTGTACAGCGCGACTGGGATCCAATACCAGGTCCAGTGACATTTCAAACATATCACCAGCGAACTCGACAGCTTCCGCTCGACAGCTAAGCGTTTTCAGTACCTGCACGCATCCTGCCCGAATTTTCACACTGGAACTGTGACAAGTTCTGCTCACTTCCTTCAAAAGACTCCGGTAGGTGTCCCGTGGGATGACTCGAACAACTTCTGCCTGTGCCAACACAATCTCAATCACTTTCAGCATATCAACAACGAGTCTATGATCTCGCACCGCCACCGCCTCTTTTGGAAGCATACTGATTGCACACTCCAGCATTTGAATAGATACACGGTTCACGGCCTCCACAATATCCTCTCGATCAGCAAAGTCCTGACAAGTAGCACCAATAAATGCACTCGCCATCTTCAGCACGAGACATAATTGCCGAGGTGTCAACTTGTGCTGCCGATACCGGCGATTCTGCTTTTCCAATTTCGCAGCGAACAATTCGAGAATCGCAATGACATGGTCGACATCGTCATGCGCGTGCCTTAGCGCCTCGTGGGTCCGAGACGCCAGAATGAAGCAGGTTGCCGCAAACACGAAATAGCTGTTTCCCTTCTCGCCAGTTCGACCGTTTAATCCCTGAAGAGCTCGAGTTCCGAGAACCTGCTCATGATCCGTACCATCATACCGTCAGCTCGAGCACCAAGGATCGCAAAAAGACATCCCATCTGCAGTCTAAAGTACGAACCTTGAGAGCACTAATTTGCCCGAGTCGCACTAGTTGCAGGCACAATTGGGTGATATAGGTAACTCCACTTGGACACTTCATATGAAACAAACACTCCATGACTTTCACACGCTTTGACTGGGTGCCTTTCTTCACTGCCCGGACAGGAATTTCGTCTTCCAGTACTCCCTTCGCCGCTGCTTGTCCGAGGAGTGTGCCGTTGATTATTGGGAAGTTCGCATTTGCCAGTTTGCAGGCATTTGTTAGGATCGTCGTAAGCTTTTTGATCTCACTGTCGTGCAGTCGAGATTGCACCGCACAATGGTAGAGTAGGAATCTCAATGCGGACACCGAGAGAGGAGGAAAGTTGGTGCTTCTTCTGCTCGAGATCGATACCAAGTACTCTGAGCAGTTTGCCAGACAGAAAAGACTATGCATCGACATCAATTACAGTCAAATCTCGGTAGTACAGAAGAGCAATGAAAATACTTCACTTACGAGTATTCAGGCTGCGGACACGTTTCGACCCGCCGAAGCACTCTCACAAACGGGTTTTCTGTGTCGTCGTCCACAGGCAAAGCTACATGAAAAAACTCCATGTTAGAAGCGTCTTATACAAAGGAATTGACTGGAAAAAAATCCACCCACCAAGGTCTGGAACGCACTGCGCAACCATCATAAAGCAAGCCAGCAGCGTGCTGATTCGGTCGTCGTCGCCCTCTTGGTGCTCATTCCATCCGTCGCACAAGCTGACAATTTCCTGCCTCACCAAAAATCAACAAAACATAAATTAAAATCAAGCCAGGATATCCATATCCCTCCCTCTTCCTTCACCACACAACTTACATCCGCGAACGAGTTGAGCAGCTGGAGACTAAACACGCTGTTGTCCGCCCACAGTCTGCCAAAGTGGTTCAGCAGCGTCAAGATCTCCTCTCTCAGCGGGTTCATCGGCCTCGTGCTCATCATCCATCCAATCAGCACATCTGCAATGTCCACAAAGTGCGTCTGCAGTTTCTTCAGCATCAATTCGTGCCACCTCTCGGCCTCTTCCTGCTGAAACAGCAGTGCGTGAAGGTATTTCACCAGTTGATCTACCAGTGCCACGTCTGCCGTGTGGTCCAGCAGGGTCCTCCACATCTGCAGCACCCTGGCCAGTACCCTGTCAAACTCGAGAAACTCAGCTGTCCCCTCGTTCCACTGACCGTCGCCCTGTTTCTCAGTCTGTAGCAGTAGTGCGTAGCTCCACTGGACGAGCCACGGCTCGTTGCCCATGGAGGCGTGGCCAGCTATCCAGTCACTGAAACCCGTGGGGTTGTGATTTGAGAGCGCCAGTAGCAGCGCCAGTAGCGCCGGCTGTAGCTCCTGGGCCCCCTTAGAGGCTGTGGGGGAGGCCAACTCGGCCGCCAGAAGCGGCAGGTATGGCTCGTAGGACAGCAGCAGCGTGGGCGTGGGCGTCAGAAGGCGGAAATATTGCTCCAGCTGCTGCGCCGCCTTGATGCGCTGCTTGGCGGGTGTTACGGGCGAGAGCAGCGTCTGGAGCGCCAGGAGCGGGTTGAAGGCGGCCTCGGCGGGCATCGCGGGGGATGGGGGGGGGGTCGTATCTGTGTGCTGAGAGGTGCGTCAGGGCTTGTCGGGCATCGTACGGAGGCGCGGGGGAGGGCGGGGCTTGCCTGGCTAATAAACAGGTGTGAACAATCCGCGCAATACCACAATATCCAGCAATTGCGGCCAGCAATAATATTTTATTCAAACAATACCCAACAATTGCGGCCGGCAATAATATTCTATTCAAATTTCAACTCGATCCGAGCCATGAGGAAGTGGAAAGCCAATACCTACGTGCTGAGCGTGTGTGTGCTCATCTCTGAGTATGTCCGACAGCAGCAGCAAGAAGCCAGACAAGGTGGCGTCGGGGAGGACTCGGTGGTGTCTCTCGTGGACGCGCCGCACGCTCAGACGCCGCCCGCGACGCTCAGCAGGCCGGCGCTCAATGCCTTGGCTCGCTTCTTATGCCAGGAGATCCAGTACCCGGTTGCCGGGACAACCCTCACAAACTTATTGCGTCGTTTGGAAGTCAGTTTAGACAGTCAGAAAGCGTTCGAGCTGCTATCGTGGCAGCTAGTGGATATTCTGACCAAGATCGAGAGCCCCGACGCCGTGTGGAACACCGTGGAGCAGATTGCCGAGTGCGTAGCGCCATTGGAGAGCTCCAGAGACGGCGAGGAGGAAATTATCGTGGACTCGGCTAGCTCCACGCTCGTGCGCACGAGTCTGTTGGGCGTCTTCGTGCGCAGCTTCTTGCTAGCCGTGAACCGCCTGCTGTTTGACGGTCTCTCGAGGTTGTTTGACGATGTGCAGAAGTATCTGGAGCAGTTTCGAGAAGACGTGAAGAGCGACAAGAAACTGAATAAAGAACAGGAGGAGGAGGAGGCCAAGGACAGTAGCTTAGAGCTATTGGAGTCACCATCCATGGCTTCCCAGCATTTGTGGAACGAGAGCAAGATGGAGGACGACGAGTTGCTGCTGTCGCCCATCCACTCGGGGAGTGCGACGCCATCGCATACTGCGCCACCAGCATCTAATTTGATGACTCCTGCGACTACGAAGTCTGGATCGCAGGTCCTGACGGAAAAGCTGCTAACGCCAGAAGCTGCTCGAGAGGAGAACGATCCAGCAGTCTGGTCAAATGATCAGATCAGCTATGTTTTGAGCGACATGGTGAAGGAATTGGAGGGGGGACGGAGCAACGGACAGCGCGATTCACTTCGTGCACAGTCGAGAGAACAGGAAACGTCGACGGAGGAGCAATTGCGTCTGCTTCGCGAGAAGATGGACAAGTCAAATCCAAACGTGCTTTTCGTCAGGTATCTCTCGTTCCTGCGAGACCGAGATTACCAAGGGGCCCTCGACAGTTTGCACCAGTATCATGACGTGCTTTCACCGCGGCAAGATCGTCGCTCGAGTGGTAATGACGGTTCTACTCCTGCGTCATCCGGAGCGACAGGGGTCGCTGGCTTGCATTTCCGAGGGAGTGGCATCCAGTACGCAGCGTTGAATCTCGCTGGCCTCCAAATTCTTTTCGATCACTACAGCGCCGCGCAAGAAAGCATTCAGGAGGCGATTCGAGTGGCTCAGCACCACGGAGACCACATCTGCGTGGCGTTTGCGCTTGCCTGGCTGATTCGAATCAACCAGAAGATCGGACAGTCCAAAGACGCCGTTCTGCAGCTTGTCAGCAGCTGCTTGGATCGCGCGCAGGAGTTGCGTCTTCCTTCTTTGCAGGTGCTGGCGACTTTGACGGAGGTGGAGAATGACGTGATGCGTGGCAGCACGAATCGGCCCGAGTCTCTTGGCTCAGCGCCCCAGCTTGTTTCACACATTTTGGCCGCGCATACGCCTGCACCTCGACCACTGCACATCTGGTCACGTCTACATGAAACGATGCGATCCATCGCAACGATAGCGACGCCGCCGGCTAGTTTATCCAACAACGGCACGCGTACCATGAATGCTCTTCAAGCCCAAGCAGGTATGGGGGCAGATTCGTCCGACAGAACTGGCGGAAGTGGAATGGACTGGGTCAAGTCTACGGA
This sequence comes from Phytophthora chlamydospora, assembly GCA_012295415.1. NCBI lineage: Eukaryota > Oomycota > Peronosporomycetes > Peronosporales > Peronosporaceae > Phytophthora > Phytophthora chlamydospora. Next base: position 16,928 of record JAABLK010000014.1, on the reverse strand, counting down.
GGCCATTCTCGACACAGTCTGGAAGCTGAGTGGGAAGGTGACGGTCTCTGCTGCAGCTGGGTGGGGCTTGTTTGGCCAACGCTCCCTGGCAAGCGTGTTTAGTCGCATCCATCTCTTGTGCTACGAAGACTCGGCTAGTACTGGAGAAGTCGCGTTGACAGTGAGTCAAATGGCGCTGTCCAACCTGGCACTGGCGGAGGAGGGGGGAATCGTTTACGCACGAGCGCTAGAGTTCCTTGCCAAGGTTGTGACTGGTGGAGATGACACCCCAAAGCGACAGCATCTGCTCAATGATGCGTCTTTCCAGAGAACTCTCCACGTTCTCTTCTTCTTGTGGGCACTTGAGAGGGGGGAAATTTTGCGCGCAGAAGTCCATTTAAACGCTGTACTCGTGCTATCCCCCGAAGGCAAAGATTTCATTGCCTACCTCGAAGCGCTTACGTTGAGAGCGAGACTGTGGGCTGCAAAGAGTGACTATACACGCAGCCTGGAACTGCTTGAGAGCCTCGAGGCGACGTGCAGCGAACATGGTTTCGCGTACCTGCAAGCTCAGGTTTTAATTGCAACCAGCCGAACTCGTTTCCAGGCTGCCGCACCACACGCTCCGTTTGCGTCTTTGAACACTCTGCTGAAGGGTGTGAGCATTTGCAGAGCTCACCATTTCGATCTTCTGCTGGCCGAAGCTCACGTTGTGATGGCCGAAATTTACATCGCTATGGGGAAGCTACAGGATGCGTACGCACTGATCAACGACCAGATGCCTCTGGTGCTGGAGCATGGCAGCGTTAGCCTGCGTGGAGAATGCTTACTCGTGCTAGCGAAGACAACGATCGCGAGCATCAAACGGTCCAAGGAGGGGGCAAAAGAGCCCGTTCCCGCAGCCAGCAAGACACTCGAAACGCTCAACACTAGCGCAAAGATGTTTTCACTCGTGCAAAACTTGCCCCGACTGAAGGAGATCAGCTACGTCAAGTCCTTAGTCTACAACCACGTGGCTTTGCAAGCGGAAAAATGCGGCGGCGATTCTTCTTCATTCTGCACAAGTCGAGAGCAAGCAGCCACCACTTTCCTCAAGCACAGCTCCCAGCTCAAACAAGCGCCATTTCTCACCGTTGAGCCGTTCTTCAACTTGGAATCTCCTGAAAGTATCCGGCACGTGATCGTTCACCGTTCGAGCGAGCTCTAGGTCCCTAAAAAGGATCCTCTTCGTGGAGCAGTTCGTATGCCTCGCGCGCGTATTTAATCAGCGTGTCTTCCAGCGAGGCCAAGTCAGTGGTAAGCTCATCGACTTGCGTCATCTGTACGCGTGGATTCATCTCGTAGCGCTTGATGCCGAAGCACGAGGTTTCGTTGAACATTTTGTCGCCGTTGTACGACTGGATCTTGGGCAGTGGGTGGCCATCTTCTTCTGGTGAAAACGCTTGCAACGCGTACCAAGCGTGGCGGTCACCGTCACCGCTCAACTTGATGGTGTTGCGGTGCCAGAAAAGCATCTCCTTCCCATTGAGATCGTACTGGACCATCGTCACGCCACAGTACCGCTGACGGTCCTGATTTACGATCCCAAGAGTTCCAGGCACTCGGTGGTCATTGAAGTAGAAGCTCTTGTTCATCTGTAGCCACGCCAAGCGAAACAAATCCTTGTCGCCCCACACGAGCTTGAGCTTGCTGAACAAGTTCGGTTTGTGGGTTGCGTAGTAGAGCAACTGCTCCAGCATCGGCCTGCTCATGGCGCGGTTCACAACAACTTGGCCACTTTCCTGCTCCAACATGTCCACGTACTCGAGTCCAAGGAGCTCCCACACCAAACTCTGCGCGTGGAGATTGAAGATGGAGTTTCCTGGCTGCCAGAAGTCGGGCCAGAACACAGCGCCGTACTTCTTCATCTGCGAAGACGAGAACAGCGGCGTCGGATCTCTCACGACGAAGTTATCGGCGTCTAACAGCAGCACACTCGTGAACTGCGAGTAGTACAGCGCGTGCACCTTGACGTTGAAGCCGTAAATGCGTTCATCGAAGACCTGCCGCAAGAGAACCGGTCCAAAGCTCTCCATTAGCATCAACAACACGGGGTTGTCAGGCTCAAGCTCTTCGTAGCGGAACCAGAGCTCAACTGGAAGTGTGCAGCCCACGTCTCTTAGGCGGCGAATACTCGCGAATGCACTTGGCAACACACTTTCGTGGACTGCCATGACGATGCCGTGGGAGTTGAGCTCACCTAGCGTCATGGACGGGTCGTGCCCATACGCCGCGGCGTTGAATCGGAAGGAAGAGAAGGCTTTGGCCAGCTCGCAAGTGAATCGAGCGTCGTCTTTCAACGACAGACGAGTCGTGTGCATGACGCGAAAGACTTGGCCAGAGGTTGTATTCAGCACCTCGCAGTATCCGGCGTCCCCCGCTCGAATGCGCTGCCAGCACTCCCTTCTCGTCCCAAGTTCGTCGCCGTCAGCGTCCGTCTCCACCCACCCAAGACACTCAAACTCGTGCTTCTTCCAAGCTTGCAGCGGATATCCACCGCTCCCCACCTCGCCAAATTCACGCAACTCGTCCGCAGCTAGAAGTGTGGACGAGCGATTCTCCATCTCCACCCACTTGACCCAAATGACGACCGCAGTGCAGCAATACAGAACCAGCAGGGCGGCACAGACCTGTTTCAACAGGCTTCTGCGTACCATAGTTACAACCTGATCCCAGGTTTCTCCTGAGCTCCAACTTCTCTGACGAAAAAGCTGTCAATTGCCATCGGGGATAGTCACTATGATCCATCCATCCGAGGGCTGTTGGATCGATTTCCACTCCTCTTTGGTATCCGTTGCAAAGTTTAGTTTCGTTAGCCGACGCTTCCTGCTCCAACTGGATGCTATGGCGTCGACTTCTTTGCCTCGCAGCCCCCAGCGACATGGCCCCGCAGTGGATACCACCGAAGGACCATCTGCGCACGAGCAATGCGAGCAGATGCGGCGTGAGGGTGAGGAATTGTGCTTCCTAAGACAACTCAAGCAGGCCCACGGCAAGGCTGTGGCAGCACTGAAGATGGCCACGGAGACGTACGGCAAGAACTCGCTGCGCCTTGTGCCTTTTTACTTGGTGTTGGTGGACATCTCGCTTCGAGAGAGGCAACTCAAGCCTGCAGAGGAAGTGCTCTCCCTGGTCAATTGGCTGCTGGTCAAGGATCGCAAGGCTGAAGGCACATCGGGGGTGCTTTTCGGCGCAGCAGCTTCGCTCCCGGCACTTCCCGAGGAGATGAAGAACCTCTTCGTGATCCGCATGAACAAGCTCTATAGTCTGCTGCATCTCGAGTACGGAGCCTACTCGGAGGGGCTTCAGCGAGCTGCACACGGAGCTTACCACTGCTCGCTGCTCTTCGGCCCTGACCATCTCTACACTTCGGAGCTTTACTTCTGTCTCGGCCTGATCTTCCACCGCATGCAGCGAGCTGCTGTGCGACAGCAACAAGCACAAGCTCAACAGGAATCGCAGCAGCAGCAACGCGATCTGCAGCAGCGCAACCAGCAGAACGACAGCGCGCTGGCTATGCTGGACAAGGTGGTCGATATCTGGTACCGGTTCCTGACCAACCCACCCGAGGACACGGCCGCCTGGATGCTGGAGCACCAACGCCTGCGCATCCAAGAAGCAAGTGCCATGCTGCAGCAGATCGTCAACATCCGTCAGAACTTACTTGGTGCCAAGCACGTTGCCACAGGCGAAGTGCTGTACACGCTGGGCTTGCTGTTCCTCTTTCTGGGGGATCACGGACAGGCGAAGGCCTTCGTCAAGCAGGCACTGGACATCTACGTCGACGCGCTCGTGAGTTGGCTCTATTGCTCTCTCGCTCTCATTCATTGCTAACTAACTGGGATCGCACACCTGCATCGTAGGGACCCGAGCATCCGTCGACCGTGGACGTCATCGGAGTGCTCCACCAACTGGACGAAGCTGGCGTCTAGAAGATCCCGGAAGCTACGCACTCGGATCAGAGGTTTCTGTACAGGATCTCGCTGCTGTCTTCTGCTCCTCGGCCGCTGCTTTTTGAGCTTCTGCCTCCTTGTGCCTCTGGTACGTGATCGTGCACACTTGGCGCTCACTCGGCACAATGAGCTCGAACGGGTCAGGACTCGCGAAGTACAGGTCGCCGTACTTCTTCTACAGAACAGAAAGCAAAGGCCAACACATGAATCAATGAGGCACTCGTGTTTTCCAGACTGTCGTGTACGAACCTGGTCCGCCGGACGTCCTCGAAGCCAGATCCTCCAAGCGTGAAGCATCATACGCGGCGCGTCATCCTCTTGCGAGCCGTAAGTGACATCGCCAGCGATCGGGAAGCCGTGGTGCGCCATGTGAAGCCGCAGTTGGTGTCGCCGTCCATTCAGTGGCCGCAAGAGCACCTTCGTGACTGGCTGACCCATGTACATTGCATGGCCCAGCACAAAGGCGATCGTGGTCGACTGCTTGGCCGACGTGTCTTTCTCCGTGCCCACCTGCATACGGAAGACGCCAGTACTGCGGTGTGGCTCAATAATAGGAGCGTCAAAAACGTAGGCCACGGGCTCCTTGGCCTCCTCCTTATCGTCACGGTCCAGGCATTCGTACTTGCGTTTTCGAGCGAGTCGCATCTTCTCTTGGCGGAGGAACTCACTGAACTCGCCCAGGAAGCGCTGTTTGTCTGCCTTGGCCTTCTCCGTGTACGCATCCTTCTCCTCCTTCATCAAGTCGTGCCACGTCATCTTCGTAAATGCCAGTTCTGCAGGTGTCAGCTCTCGGGTGCCAGCTCCTGCACCCGTGCCGCCTCTCGGGTCGTCTTTACTTTCACGCAGGAGCCGAGCTTGCTCCATCGTGAACAGATTCGGTCCGTGACGCGCTCCACGCGGGTATCCGGGCATTTTCTGATGGGCACGCGTGCCTCGCTGCTGGTTCCTCAGCCTCTCCATCTCCTCCATGTCCTGGATCAACAACCCCAACTTGGAAAACGTACAGGCCTTGGCCGGTGCACCAATACTGTCGACACTCTCCGACGGGTTGAACGGTAAATGCCCTCTCACCACCGCCAAATACTCCTTCTGCACCTGCTTCTCACGGAAAAGTCGACACGCCGTAGCAGTCGCCCTACAAAAGTCCATCAGCCTCCATCACCCCCATACTTAAGCCCCTCAATCTACTCATACTCACTCCTTATTCGCTCCAACTACCAGCACCCCCGACGTCGCTGCAACAATAACAACACCACAAGGCACTCACCCCATCAGCACCTCCTCAACCTGCCCACCATGTTCACCAAAACTCGTACCGAAGTCAAGTTGGTGGATCCACCGAAACTTCTCCACTTCCGGGAAGTCCCTGGCCAGCTACAACCACGAAGCGACCTCAACAACCTCTTTCTTCTCTCCATTAATTGCAACAATTGCACTATACGCACCGCCTTCTCCAGCGTCACGTCGAACGCGCCGTCCATCCTCTCGTCGGGGCCCTTGTTCAGCACCACAAAGTGCTCGTTTCTGGCAAGAACACGAAGCTGCAGCTGCTGCAAAGTCTTGGGACCTCCTCGGTCGTCGTCTGCGTTGTCTTTAGTGCCATCTCCGGTCTCCGGGGGTTGCTGTTCGCCTGGCAAGTGGCTCTGATGTCGTCGAACCTTCGTCACCAATGGGTTTTCGACGCTTTTGGGGGCGTCCGAACCGCGGTGAGCACTGGGAAAAGACGAGCTGGCAGCTGAAACGCTGGCAATGTTGGAGGACGCGCTCATGATGCGCCACGAGCGCAGCGGGGGGCGGCACAAGCGGGTCAAGCGGAGTGACATGCAGCCCAGCCAAACGCTGGTGTTGTTGGATGTGGTGTGAAGGCGGTGTGGCAGCATCAAGATGTAGCTGTGTACCGGCTTTGAGGTACCATTCTGACGAGGCACCATGCACAACTCGATACAAATTCCAACCGTTTAAGGTTAAAAAAAGCAGACCAACTTATCTCTTGCTGGTGCTAAGGACTCACTTCTCGCAGTCTGGACTGCAGTAACCACGAGTTCGGTGGGCAACTGATAGGAGCCCAGCCAGATTTCGCAGGAACAACTGAAGGTGGTGACTGGGCCTAAAACTGCTGAGGATGAAGAAAGGTTCGGTATCGTCAATGAAACCCCGCGGCATCGTCGACCTCTTGTCTCTATCAACAGCGTGCTACTGCAGTCGAGCAAAATAAAAAGCAACTTCAATTTTTAAGTAAAATGTAAAAAGATAACGCTCATTGAATACACTATTAATCTCAACCTGCAACATTCACTTCATAGACTATGATTCATAGTTCCTCGGGCTCATCCAACATATTCGTGGGAAGTAGCGGGGTTGACAACGTCTGGGTCTTGGACAGCGGAGACTTGGTTTTGAGTGCTCGATCACCTTCAGGAACTGCTGGGGGGTTGTAGAAGCGCAGTAACAACGAGGAAACGACCACTGACACGGACGAGATGGCCATGGCAGCGCTGGCGAACATGGGAGGGATGCTAAAGCCCACAGGGTACAGCACACCTGCCGCCAACGGAATGAGCAGGCAGTTGTAGCCACATGCCCACACGTAGTTGAGTCGAATTCGATTGAAGATGGTGCGTGACAAGTCGAGCGCAGTGACCACATCAACCAGATTCGACTTCATGAGCACCATGCCCGCCGTCTCAATGGCGATTTCCGTGCCGCCGCCAATAGCAATTCCTAGATCCGCTTGAGCGAGGGCAGGCGAGTCGTTGATGCCGTCCCCAACCATGGCTACGATGCGGCCGGTCTTCTGCAGCTCCTCAACCTTGAGCGCTTTCTGGGACGGCAGCACCTCCGCCATGACATTACGACGACGGATTCCAAGCTCATCAGCGATAGCCGCCGCGGTTAGCGCGTTGTCACCTGTGACCATCCAAACTTCCAGCCCCATGTCCTTGAGCTTCTTCAGAGTGCGCACCGCTTCCTTACGTGGAGCGTCCGCTACAGCAAAGACGGCACTCAGCTCGCCGTCAACACCCATGTAGATGGAAGTTTTGCCAGCGTTTTGGAAATCATTCGTGGTTTGCTGAAGTACAGCACTGCGCAGCCCCTCCAGACTGTTGTCGGTCATCCACTCCCTGTTACCCACGACTACCTTGTGATCGCCCACGGCACACGAAATGCCTCTCCCAGACACTCCGGTGAACTTCGAAGGCTGCACAAGTGATGCTGAGGTCGCCTTGGCGTACTCAACGATGGCCTTGCCCAAAGGATGCTCGCTACCAAGCTCCGCTGAAGCAGCAAGAAATACCAGCTCCTTGCCGCTCAGCGTTTGGTTCAGCGCATATCCATCCGTCACCACAGGCTTCCCCACCGTGAGGGTTCCCGTCTTGTCGAAAACGACTGTGTCCACGCTGTGTGCAGCCTGAAGTGGCTCGCCTCCCTTGATCAGAACGCCGTGCTCGGCCCCCACGCCAGTTCCAGTCATCACCGCACTGGGAGTCGCCAATCCAAGAGCACAGGGGCAAGCGACTACGAGTGTGGCGATGCCAAAGTCGAGCGCAAACACGAACTTGCTGTCCGTATCCGGGATCCAGCTAGCCGGGACGGCGCTCGCAGTACACGAAATGTACCAAGTCGCGAAGGTCACGAGTGCGAGCACTACCACAGCAGGAACGAAGATGGAGGAGATGTAGTCGGCGTACGCTTGGATGGGAGCTTTGGAGCTTTGGGCGTCTTCTACCAGACGAATGATCTGGCTCAAGACGGTGTCCGCTTCAACGCCAGTGACTTTCATGTGGAACAGCCCATCGGCATTCATTGTTGCCCCCAATACGTGGTCGCCAGGGCCCTTCTTGATCGTCTTGGACTCCCCAGTCAGCATCGATTCGTCAAGCCAGCCTTCCCCATAAACGATAACGCCATCAGTTGGAACGGAAGACCCGCGAACAACCTTCAGCACGTCGTCTCGCTGCACCAGTTCAATAGGCACCACCCGCTCCTCGCGAACGCTGATACCGTCATCGCTGAAGACCAGTAGCGTCGCTGACTTGACCTGTAGCTCCATCAACTTTGTCAACGCTGCCGACGTTTTCCCTTTCGCCGTCGCCTCCAACAGTTTCCCGAGGACCACAAACGAAATGAGGACTGACGACGTCATGAACATGTCCATATTGGCGACGTTCTGCTCACCCACCACAAGTGCACGGATGACTGTAAACAACCCGTAGCAGTACGCCACGCTCGAGCCCATGGAGACCAGGAACGCCATGCCCAGCACTCGGTTTCTCACTCCGTTCCACGCCTCGACATGGAATCGACGAGCAGAGTAAAGCTGAACTGGAGTGGCGAGGATCACCACGACCAGATCCTCACTCGAGAGACCAGGGGCAACCTCCGACATTAAGTCATGCTTGAAGCGCTCAACGTTCTCAAAAACGAGCATGATCAGCAGGATCGGGAGCGTGAAGAGTAGCGCGATAGAGAAGTCGGTGCGATAACGAGCGATTTCTTTCGCGCGCTGGTCTCCAAGTGCTTTCTGAGCCTCTTTCCCAGACACAAACGCGGCGTCGTATCCAATGTTCTCCACCGATTCAATGAGTGTTCGGAGGCCAACCACGTCCTTGTCAAAGCTCACGACAGCCTTCTCTGTCGCAAAGCTCACCACCGCAGATAGAACCCCTTCGGTACCTTTCAGGGCGTTCTCGACTGCGTTGGAGCACGAACTGCACGTCATGCCTCCGATCAAGAGCGTGACTTTGCCGAGCTCACTCTTGCCACCTCCTGACAGGTAAGAAGCTTCATAGCCAACACTCTCCACCGCCTCAACGAGCGTTTGAACGTCAACCACATCTTTGTCGAAGCGGACCGCAGCCTTCTCCGTTGCGAAGCTTACAGCGACAGATACAACGCCCTCTGTACGCTTCAACACGTTCTCCACCGAGTTAGCACACGAGTTGCACGTCATTCCACCAACCAGAAGCGTCACGCTGGCACACTCGCGCTCCTCAGTCTCACCAATCGAGATCGCGACATCAGTCGGAGCATTAGCAGCAATCTGCTTCGATTCCTCCGCAGGTGTGTCAGCAAGACGAGCACTGAAGGCGGATCCTGCACCTCGAACTACCCCCAGATACACCCCTGCGTCAAACCTGGCACCAGTCCCTCGAACGACTGCGATCAGATCATCCTCAGTGACCGAGCTCCCAGGATCAAGTAGCACTGTAGCCCTTTTCAGAGGGAAGTCGACTGCCGCTCCAGTTACGGTTGGCACTGCTTTCAAAGCAGCCTCGATCTTGCGCGCGCAGTTTTTCGCGCAGCTCATACCAGTCACTGCGAGGCACACGACGTGGCTGCCCTCGTCGCGCGGTGTTTCGCCCGACACCACTGGGGTTGTCGACTCGCAGACATCGTCCTGGATGCTGCCCGTCGACGGCCGAAACTTTCGGTCTCCATGAGCTGGCATCGTCAATGCGTCTTCTTCGACTTGTGCTCACCGAAGTAAATTGCAGACTGAGGGGGAGAGAATGCTAGTGGCCATTGCTCAATGCTCATCGCTTGGGTGAGCCCTCGGAGCCTTGGGCCCGCTTGAACCCGCGGGTATCACTCCGTTTGCGTCATTGAAGACGTCAACGTGTCCCTTTGGTCCAAGCAGAGAAAGAAATCGACACGAGTGGGATGCGGGACTCCCTGAGACGAGGCGGCATAAACGATGGCGAGGTTGCCTTTGTGGTTGCTCCTCCAGGCCGGACTAGAACAGCAAAACAAGTTCACAGAAGAACAAAGCGATGCTAAATTGCCGCGGATATGACAGGCCACGAACCTACGCTTCGAACCAAGCACCCTTATAACGACAGTCGGTCCATGTCGCCGGAGACCCGCCACAGCTCGTCCAGCGTCTGGAACTCGTCCATCTTGAGGTCCGACAACCGGCCGACGTCGCCAATCTCGTTCAAAAACACGTCAAGGCTGCCCCGGCCAGCCAAGTTGCCGCCACTGCCCGAGTTGCGCAGCCGCCGCGCGGCGGACGCCCGAGCAGCGTCAATGCTGAGCCTCGGCTTGACCTTCTTGAGCGACGGTTCGTTTGTCCTGTCGCCTGAGTCGTTGCCGTCCTCTTCGTCCGCTGTATCATCGTTTGACTTGGTCGACCCCGGGCCATTGGGCATCGGCGGCTTCTGTCCTGCTGACGCCGCTTGGAATCGCTGCGCGAACGCCGCTGCAGGGTTGAAGGGCTTCTGCGGTCCCGCTTGGGGCATCTTGCTCGCGCCATTGGACTGTTGTTCCCTGCGCTTCTGCTGTTGTTGCATCTGCAGGAAAGCAGCCACAGGGTTACTGCTGACAACAGTAGGAGATGGCTTAGCGGCCTGGCTACGAGCAAACATGGCGGCAGGGTTCGGCATCGCCTGGCTGGCAGGAGCGGGCATCAATCCTGGCCGCGATTCGCGCTTCGTTTCTGCAGTATTCGTGCTCAGAGGTTTCTCCTGAGCTGTCTGTAACATCGGTGGCTCCTTCTCCGGGTTCGGTTGGTCTTGCTCATGAGCAGGGACATGCTGGTGTACTAGGGCCTGCTGCTGGGGAATGTGTTGGGGGATAGGCGGTGAGCGATCCGCAAACTGCTGCATGTGTTGGTGTTGTTGCTGCTGCTGCTGCTGTTGCTGTTGCTGCCGCTGTTGGTGCTGCTGCTGTTGTGCGAAGGCTGCTGCAGGGTTGCTCATTCCGTTGTCGTTAGGCAGCATCGAGTGGCTTGCTGGCGCTCCGCCGTTCATGTTTTCGCTTGCACTGGGTGTCGGTTGCATGCCGTAGTTGTACGGCATCATCTGCGGGTGCGGAGAGTGTGACATCTGCGGCGGTTGGTACATTGCTCCTCCAGGCCGATACGCGTTCATCTGCGGGGCTCCATACATCTGGCCATTGTTCATGCCTCCACTGGGCGTCGAGGATCCCGTGGAGTACATGCCATGGCTCATGTTGGGAGCATACGACGGCGACGGAGCTGGATATCCTTGGCGATAGTCGTCCTGTGGCTGTGGCGGAGCGGACATTCCATCCGACGGCATGTTCACCATGTTCGACCGTCGGTCAACCGAAAAGTCCTGCGCACCGCTGCCTGGGATCGGCGCTGCGGGCGGCAGCGAGTGTCCATAGCCACTGTTCAGCACATGCTGCTGTTGCATCGGAGGTTTGCGGTAGTGGGCCATGGTGGGGTCGTATCCGCCGCCACTCATGTCGCTCTGGTACATCATGCCGCTCGCCATGCTGCCAGCCATGTTCATGGCCGGGTGGCCACCATGCATGTTGCTTGCAGGCATCATCTGGCCGTTCGGGAGCCGCATCATCTGCGCACCCTGTTGCTGCGGGTGCATGGAGAAAGCCGCGACCTCCTCGCTCTTGACCATCCCGCCATCGAAGCCCGGGCCCTGCTGCATCATCTGGCCAGGTATCCCCATCACGCCCTTGGGCGTCATCTTGCCCTTGTCGGCCTGGCCACGCCGGCCTTGCCCTTTGCGCACTCTGCAGAGCGATTTCCAGCGGATTTTCACGGCGTCCTCCGTGCGGCCGGGCAGCATGGCGGCAATGGCTGACCAGCGATTGCCCAGTCTGGACTGCGCGTCCAGAATCATGCGGTCCTCCTCGGCCGTGTACTCCCCGCGCACAATGCTGGGGTCTAGGTGGTTATACCAGCGCTCGCGGCATTGCTTGGACGTGCGGCCCGGGATGCGCGTGGCCACCTGGCCCCAGTTCTTGCGGCCCTCGGCCACCAGTTCTTTCAGCAGGTCGTCTTCGTCGGGCCGCCAGTGGCCCTTGACCAGCCCGGGGGCCAGCACCTTGGTCCAGCGCTGCAGACACTGCGTGTGGTTGCGGCCCGGCACCTCCTCGGCGATGGACTTCCAGTTTCTTTCTCCGTGGCGGCCCACGGCCTCGCGCAGCTTCTCGTCCTCCTCCGGCGTCCAGCGCTTGGGTACGGCCTTGTCCTTGGTCTTCATGATGTCGTGCTGCTTCTGGCGGGGCACGCCCTTGATCTCCGTGAACACGCGCTTGCTGCCGGTCGTACTGGCGGTGGCCGGGCTAGCTGACGCGCTGGCTGGGTTGGCTACGGCGGGCTTAGTGCTAGCTGCGGCCTGTCCGGGCTTGGCCGACACCGTGGCCGAGCTGGTCGAATTGGCCTGACCCTCGGTGAAGAGCAGCTTGCCGAAGTCCGAGATGGATGAGCGGCCCTCTGCCTCCATGGGGAAGCCCTCCACCAGCTCGCCCATGAGCTTGGAGATGGACTCGCGGCTCACGCTGATGCTCATGCTGGCCGGCGGAAGACTGGGGAAGTGGCTGGAGCCCGCTGGCCTTACGCTAAGTGCAAAGCTCAACGCGTTGGACGAACTGATGCTGGGGCAAGCCGAGGCAGCAACGCGTACGTACTCGGCGCGCCGGCTCTCTTGGACAGATGCAGCGAAGCAAAAACATCCAAATACAGAGTACCTGCTAAATATCGTAGAAACACGATATCTAGTTTAGAAGGATTCACACACAAATTATGTAGTTTCAAAATCGTATAACTTGTATTTCATTGATCACCTTTAAGAATTGAAGTGTGCGCAAAACGCTTATCTCTACGGTACGCAAACTGCAGACTGCGGCAGATGTTCGGACACCATCAGGCATAATTATCTTCCGCTCCGTATGGTCGTCTATGCTGCGTCCCGAGGAAAAGTGTCAGAAGACACGGCGATCTTTCAGCCCTTGCAGCCATCCGCCAAGAGGCACCCTCGCGTCGGTCCGCCGCCTGGTCATTCCTCTCCTGGCCCAAGCGCAGCTATCCGATCGCACCAAGTCGAGCATCCATGTCGTCGGCGTACGGTTCCCGCGGCGGCGCCAAGGCCAAGGGCGCGGCGCAGAAGAACAAGAAGTTCGAGCTGACGGAGGAGCAGAAGCAGGAGATCCGCGAGGCCTTCGACCTGTTCGACACGGACGGCAGCGGCACCATCGACGCCAAGGAGCTGAAAGTGGCCATGCGCGCGCTGGGCTTCGAGCCCAAGAAGGAGGAGATCAAGAAGATGATCTCGGACATCGACAAGGACGGCAGCGGCACCATCGACTTCACCGAGTTCCTCGAGATGATGACGTCCAAGATGAGCGAGAAGGACTCGCGCGAGGAGATCCTCAAGGCCTTCCGCCTCTTCGACGACGACGAGACGGGCAAGATCTCGTTCCGCAACCTCAAGCGCGTGGCCAAGGAGCTGGGCGAGAACATGACGGACGAGGAGCTGCAGGAGATGATCGACGAGGCCGACCGCGACGGCGACGGCGAGATCAACGAGGACGAGTTCCTGCGCATCATGAAGAAGACCAGCCTCTACTAAGGCGACGCCGGAGCTTCTGTAGTCCTCGACACAATATACACACATCTTTATACAAAGCAGAGGTCAAACGTATCTATTCAAGCGGAGTTTGGGATGGCGCTTACTCGTCGTCCGAGAAGTTAAAGTCGCCCACCTCGTCGGCGGCGTCCACTTGTGCCACCGACTTCTTGAACTCCTTGAGCGACATCTTCTTGACCTTGGCCACCGTTTCCTCGTCCACGGGCGTGCCGTTCTTGGCGCGTTGCTTCTTGCTCTTCTTCTTGTTCCTCTTCTTGCTCTTCTTCTCGTCCTCGGCCTCCTCCGACTCCTTCTCCTTGGCTGCCTCGGTCGACGCCTCGATCTTCTCCTGCAGGTCCGTGGCGTCCTTCTCGAAGATCTTCTTCACGGCAGCCTCACGCTCCGCGCGCAGGAAGTCGTCCAGCTGGGCCGTGTCCTTCGGAGACACGTCCAGTCCGCTACGTTTGGAGCGGATCCAGTCCGCACGCTTCTTGATGCTGTCGCTCAGGCCACGCACCTGCGCCTTCCACTTGGGGACGGCGCACGCATGCATGAACTTGTTCAGCGTGAGCTGCAGCGGCACGACGAACTCGGGGAACGCCACGTTGAACTTGTACACATCGCACTCGCGCTGCAGAAGCTCAAAGAGCCGCACGAGAACCTGGTCGTGCACGCGCTTGGCGTCCAGCGCCGTCTTGGAGAGCTTCACGCTGAGCTCCAGGTCCACCTCGGTGGCGGGGTTGCTGCCCTTGGCAGGCTTGTTCCCCTTCTTGCCGCCAGCCTTGTACGACGAGCGGAACGGCTCCAGCTGCAGCACTTCAAGCAGCGCCGGGCTGGTCGGGATGAACGAGTTGGTGGCCAACGCGAGCTGCTGCAGCAGCTTGACGCAGTGGAAGCGCAGCGGCGCAAAGCGAAGCGTGCTCGATAGCCGCACAACCGCGAGCAGCAGCTGGCTCAGCGGGTACACCAGCGCACGGAGCTGGTTCTCGGCCGGGTACGCGCACACGACGGCCGTCCACACGCGCAGCTGGTTGAAGAACTGCCAGTTGAGCACAGCCTTGAACGAGTCCGGGCCCGGAGTTGTGATGGTCTTACGCACGGCAATGGCCAGCTCGCGGATGTACACGAACGCGTGCTGGTACGAGCTGCTGAGGTCGAGGCCGAAGAGCTCGACCACGCAGTTGCCCATGAGGATGTGGTGGGGCAGCGTCACCTCGTTCGTGAACTTGGTGTTGCGCATGTACGTCACGTAGATGCCCTTGAGGCAGAGCTCCAGGAACGGGAACGGCACGGCCAGGGCCAGATCGCGGATGCGGACGAAGGCCAGCATGCACACGTTCGCGTTCAGCGACTTGGCCCACAGCTTGAGCAGGGCCTTGAGCATGCGGCGGGCCGTCTTGGGGCACGGCACCACGAACGGGATGTAGTGCACCAGCTCGCGCAGCACGAAGGTCTGGATGTCCTGACCCGTGGTCTGCTCGAGCAGGTAGCACGTGCAGCTGAAGAAGCGGCGGATCACGAGCGCGTACTTCTTCCACTTCTTGTCGTCCACCTTGAACTTGGTCTCCTCGTCCGACTGCGACTCGAGTCCCACCAGAGCCGCCAGCGTCTCGTGCGTCTTGCGGAACACGTTCACCATAAGGCGGTTGTACACGGCGCTGCTCTGCACGTCGAACATGATCTCGCTCTCCTTGCTGGCGTCCGCGGCGTCGCTGGAGCGGCACGCGTCGCTGAAGATCTTCATCAGGCGACGCAGACCCGAGACCGACTTCGTCTCGAAGCACTCTTTCTCAGCTTTCTGCAGGATGGCCATGGTGACGACCGTGCGGCCACCACCTCGTTCCTCCTGCTCCTCCTCCTGCTCACCCTCCTTCTCCTCACCTTCAGCCTCCTCGTCTGCCTCCTCGTCATCATCAGCGACGGCCATGGCCGCCGTCATGTACCGCGGGTCCAGCGCGCTTTCGTCCTCCTCCTCGCTGCTGCTGCCGTCGTCCATGTCGTCGTCGTCCTTCTCAGCCTTGGGCTCCTCGGCCTCCTGCTCCTGCTCCTCTTCCTCGACATCCTCGTCGTTGTCCGAGTCCAGGAAGTCCGCGTTCAGGAAGTCGTCCACATCCATCTCGTCCAGCATGTCGGGCTCGTCCTTCTTACCGGCCGTGGTGGCCTCGGCGGCCGGTTTCTTCTTGCTGGGCGCGTCGCTGTTGCGCTCGAAGCGGTTGCGCTTCTTGTCCTTCATGGCCTGGAATTTCTTCTTGACATTGCGCTGCTTGATCTTCTGGTTCAGCAGACCTTTGGCCACGAACTTGGCCTTCTTCTTCTGGGCGCCCATCGCTGCTGCTGGCTGGAGGAGTGGCTTGACCTTCGACGCAGGAAGCGCAACAAGCAAATGCCGTTGACGTTGGTGGTTGGCGCGCGGATTGGCTGGTGTCGGAGACTGGTACCGGTCATGGTACATCTGTGTACGGTACATAATTAATTGTCAACAATAACTATTGGGGTTCGATACAATAATTATTCGGATGGCAGAGAATCTTTGCCAAAGACATTATGCATACCGGAACACGCCACTACGGTGTGAAAACAAACTGCATTGAATAAATACCTAGCTCTGGATTGGCGCCACTAAGTGTTAGCACCGGAGCCATGGGTGGCTCAGTGCCTCTGTGGCTGTGAGCCGCGCGGCCGGGTTCACAACCAGCACGCGCTGCAGAAAGTCGATGGCCATGGGGCTCACGCCCTGCCAGTACCTCTTGGGGAAGGTGAGTTTGTACAGCGATTGAATCTTCTGGTTGGGTCGCAGCTGGGTCGTGGCTGCGAACGGGAGGCGGCCGCAGAGCAGCAGGTACGTCAAGACGCCGAAGGACCACATGTCCACCGAGGTGCCGTACGGCTGTCGCAGCAGAATCTCCGGGGCGAGGTAGCCGCCTGTGCCCAGGAAGGACGTGGACGTCGCGCCCTCACTCAGCACCTTGGCGAAGCCAAAGTCGATGATCTTGACGTCCATGGAGGCGGCCGCGGCGGCCCCACGACGACGACGCGTCGACACGGCCAGCAACATGTTCTCTGGCTTGAGATCGCGGTGCATGACGCCGCGCTGGTGCATGTGTTGAATGGCCGACAGGATGCAGCGGGCCACGTGGATAGCCTCGCGCTCCGAGAAGCGGCCCTTGTCCACAATGGCGTCGAACAGCTCGCCGCCCTCGAGCAGCTCCATGACGAGGATGAGGAAGTTGTCGTCCTCGAAGGCCTCCTCCAGCTTGGCGATGTGCGGGTGGTCCACGCGACGCAACACGTCCACCTCTCGGCGCAGCTGGGCGGCCACCTCCATGCGCTTTCTGGCCGATGGGGCTAGGCGGCGCTTCTCGATGATCTTGCAGGCGAAGCGGCGTCCGTCGCTGCGGCGTACGCACTTGTAGCACGTGGAGGTTGTACCCTTGCCGGCCACGCACTCCAGCACGTAGTCCTCCGGCAGCAAGGCGCGGAAGCCCGTGGCCGACGCGCGGCCCGTAGGACTGGCGCGTCGCGCGGGACTGGCCGCATTGGATGGCGAGTCGGCCACGAATGAGCTCTCGGACAGCGTGGCGGCCTCGGACGAGCACGAGCTAGCCGGGCTCTTGCCGACCTGCTG